>JAUMHI010000054.1:17808876-17834079 GCA_032359435.1 Enteromius unitaeniatus | reverse complement strand
GAATAGATGTCGCTACTTCAGTTTCATTGCAACTTTAAGTGTAGTGTACAGTGAAGGAATGATGAAGACAGAACATGAAGATAGATCGTCCTCAAGGAGGCGCCCTAACATTAGTACAGAAACACCATAGACAGAACACAAAACAGTTAGTTTGCAACAACTCTAATTAGTGAGTGCAATTGAAAAACCAATGGATAAATGAAATGAAAATGAACTGTGCTAATATCAGAGGGGTGTTCACACTCATTAGCGCAATCGGTCTTTGCCATTTCAGAGCAGCTGGCCCAGTTGGCAGCCAGTCTGAGGAGACCAGAGTCTGGAGCAGTTGGACTGCCAGGCAGACCCGGTTCCCCTGGTCCTCCCGGACCCCCAGGTGACAGCGGCTTCCCTGGGCATGCTGGTGCCAGAGGACTCCCGGGACTCAAAGGGCCTATGGGACTTTTGGGCCTCAAGGGGCCGAAAGGTGAGTCATTATAGGACTGTGATTTCTGTGACTGCTTTACAGGATCCTCGTTGATCCTGGAACAACAACTAGAGCAGGGTATCCCAAATGGGAGTTCAGAACTTGATGAAAAGCTAATAATTAAAATGTACATTTAAAATTTAAATAAAACGCTAACTAAAAAGATCAAATATTTGTATTTGTATACTTGCATGTGATCATTAAACAACATAAGTGTTATTTTAATATCATTCAGAAACGAATCTGTGTTAATTTTTAGGTTTTCCATTTTAATTTCAGTTAAGGTTTCAGTAATTTAATTGTTTTTTATTTCATAATTTAGAGTATAATTTTTTATTTAATTTGTTTTAGTTTGTCATTTTAGTGTATTAAGTTATTATGAGAAATATGTCCAACAAGCTGTTATTTTTTTATTTTAATTTTGTTTTATTACATTTCAGTTAACATTTAAGCCATAAAAAGGATTTTTAGTTTTAGCTTCAGTTTAAGTTTTAATTACCTTTTAATAACAATGAACATGCAAATGTTAAGTTCACTTATTAAAATATTAACTTAAAATCTCAGGGTATACTTTAAATAAATATTTTACTTGAGGGTCAGTTGACAAATAAACTGGAGTTGTGCCAGTACTAATCTAATGTATGCGTGTTGTAGGTGAGATGGGAGACAGAGGGAACAGGGGACCTACAAGCCGGGGACCCAAAGGCATGCCAGGACCTCCTGGACTACCAGGTCAGTTCTGACTCAGTATTATATCTAACTTCCTCTTGTCAAAGAAAATCGTTGTATTATTGCAAAATGGAATATCATCTGCAAACCAATTTAGTCTGAAACAACTCAATTTATTTCTAAAATGATGTTGGAGATATATTTAGCCGCATCCCGGTAATAGACTTTTGAAAGCAAAGCTAAATTGGTGTTAAATGAAGCTGTCAGATGTCTGATGAATTGGAGGTATACGAACCCTTCTGTTGTCTTTGTATCTGTGTCACTGACACTTACTGTCAGTCGAATGAAGCTGTGTGTTTAAACAGGATTTCTTGCAGTCGTTACCCAGTGCTCTAATTGTAACAGACAGATCTGCAGCAGTGCCATGTGCCGATGTCGTACAGTGTTTCAGCTTTATATCTTCAAGCTTTTATTTCTAGAGTAAAAACACGCATTCATATAATTCAGTTAGGTATTTTAAAAAAAAGGTATGCTAAAAAAGTAATCACCCAATTTGTAGTATTTTCTCACCCTCGTGTCCTTTAAAACCTACAGTATATGTCTTCAGTATAACACTAAAGGAAGTATTTAAGAGAATTTAAGTGTCGTTTTTTTTCTTAAAAGATAAGATAAGAAATAAATCTGGACAGGCACTGAAAAATACAAAAAGAATGCAAGAAGTCATAACGTTAATTCATATGTAATATAAAAACACCATGAAATTGGTTATTTGACTTCCATGACTCAAACCTCATTCACGTTGTCCATGTGGAAATGCAAATGAGAATAACCTTAAGCTTTGACCCTAATGCAGACTAAATGAGAGATTTTAATAGGAATTGTAGTGAGCTTGAAGATGACTGACCTGTTTCCGTCTTGCAGGTGAACCTGGAAAACCAGGATACGGTCAAGATGGACGTGATGGAGAACGGGGTCCACCTGGTTCTCCGGGTCAGCCGGGCGTTCCTGGACCTCCTGGTTCAGCCGGACCACCTGGTTACTGTGATCCTTCAGCTTGTAATCTGAGCGCAGGTGCTGCCCATCAGTCCCTCAAAGACTCTAGCACGAAGGGACCAGGCGGAAACTAAGAACCTCACTGTTTGGGACATTCAGAGAGACTCCGTTACAGCTCTGAGAAGAGCAGAGAACATTATCACCTTAGCAGATAGTTTTACAGAAAATGGCAACATTCCCTGGTCCAAACAAATTAGTTTTTGCCCACCCCAAGTTATCTGCTGGTGCAAATGAACTTTCACAGAACTTATTGTCCATCTAGTGTTCTCCTGTTTTTTTTTTTCTCAGCTCATACTAAATCTGCTCTAGGAAGTGAACAAACATCAATGTGGCCTTCAGACCGGAGGCCTTTTTAATTTCTGTGTGGCAGAGATAAACCTGCCAGAAATATTGATGGTGATGGAGGTTCAGACCCGAAACGGCTGCCAGAGACCAGCTTGTCAGAAACAAAAAGGAGAGAGGATATATATATATATATATATACATATATAGATATGCTGCAATGTATTCTGTACATCTATGTAAATGATTTAAATGTGGTTTTGTAAGAAATTCACTTCCCCTGCTAAATAACATCGGTGTGATTTATTGTTCCAGGATTGATGGGGCATGACCCTTTTGTGACATATACACACAAGAGAAATGCAGATGTGTCGTTTCATGGTATTTCTATTTATTTTACATAGGTGTTCAATGACGTTTGTACAGAGATCCAAGGGAAGCACATTTGAATAAATGTGATGTTTTTATATGAATTCAAAATAAATGTAGGTCTCAAACATTCTTATGCTTTTTCCCCTCTCAAATAACACTTCCTCGCTGAATAACCCGACTGCACTTATCACAGCTTTTTCCACACTTTCTCATTTAAATTACTCACTACATGCCAGTGCAAAAACGTTGGCACAAACACATTTCGATTGCTCTTTCAGTGTAGATGCTAATTTAGAGATGCAGGCAAACCGAAATCAGCAATTATTCAGAAACAAAAATCAAGCGAGGAAGACGTTAAGTAAGAGTTTCATAAAATGTCATTCAGTTCAATTAAAACATCAATACAGACTAGACAATGGTTAAGTTACTGCATGTTTAATGAAATTGAATGGTAATTAAAAAGAGACATTTTCATTAATATATGAAGTGGCCTCAAAGAGCATTTGGATGCTTTAGATACATGCCATTGCATTAAAACAAACATTTATTGTTATTATAAATTATGTTTTAAACAATAATATTATATTTAACGAAATAGTTCAGCTAATAAAAACTTAAAATGTTATGATTATATTACAATGTAGATGAGTTTGTTCCTTCATTAGAAAACAAAGAAGTTTATACTGTATCACTTCATCACCAATGAATTCTCTGCAGTGAATGGGTGCCGTCAGAATGAGCGTCCATATAGCTAATAAAAATAAAAAATAATCACAATAATCCACACCACATCGTGTGAAGTGAAAAGCTGTGTAATACATCAAGGAATTTTGAATCAACAATCCAACAACTTTTCCTCAAAGAAAGCAATATTATTAATAGAGGACTTGTATTTTAACTGGACGCAACAGTTTGAAGAAAAAAAGACATTGTTGACATTTATTTTGATTCTGACGGCACCCATTCACTGCTGAGAACCAGGATCTACTGGTGAGCAAGTGTTGCTAAATTCCTTCAAATATGTCCTGATGAAGAATAACATCTATATCTTGGATGTTTTATTTTTTTTAAGCAAATGTTAATTTATGGCTGCATGGTTCCTTTAAGTGCCTAAATTCTTTTTGAGGCCACTGGTCATATTCATATCTAATGCACTCAACAATCTAAATGGCTACAATATAAGTGGAATGCTGAAAGACTGAACTTGAGCATCCTGAAAACACAATCTAATGCACGGAATTAACAAAAAGCAAATCTTTGTACAGCAAATAATCTTAGGTAAATATTAAAAGTATTGCAATTTGGCATAGAGTCACACAAGCATGAGAAACACCCAATACATTTCAATTAATATGAACAAATATACATCACACAACAAAAAAGAACAAACATTTCTGAAATCAGGTATCTAACTTTAAAATAATAATAATGAATCCAACATAGTTAAATCTACCACAGTCTCCAGTGGCAATAGTTCTCAAATCTGCCTATTTAAACAAAACTCCGTGCTTATATAGTATATATCTCATAATGTACATATTGATTGACCACACTTCACAATGGACTGTGTCAGAAAAATACAGTTGCATATTGAGAGACACGTAAGACACCACTGTTTTACAATGAACGTTAAATTAAATACATTTATTAAAACAATGCACAATTATATAAATATGCAAACCAAATGCATTTACACAAGCACAACAAGGCAAAGGAACTGACAAAGGATGTGTGGTACTGCATCAGAACAGAACCATGCTGAAACAGAATCATCTTCCAGATATTCCATCAGGTGATCAATGCATATCAGGTAGATGCGGTGTTTTGTCTTAAGACTGTCCTTCAAGTAAGTCCACAGGTTTAGCCCTTGAGAAGAATATTGTATCCATGCTACATGTCATTATTAGCTGATTTCTGTAGATTAAACATCTCTGGTTGACGGTAAAACGACACAAATATATTTCAGGATAAATAAAATGGACAAAGCAAGTTAACGGTACTAATATAATGGAGACAAAGTCGTGCCAATGGAGATGCTTACTTGGAAGGATTCTCTGTAATGTGTGTTAGACAAGCAGTTCAACCATCTCTCACAAGAGTCACGTCCTAAACCCAAAATGTTTTTAACTCACGGCAGAGGTAATCTGGTACATTACATAGACAAATAAAAAGCATAAAATGAACTTTGTCACACTTAACTACAGGTGCAATATAAATGAAAGAAAGAAAGGATTTCTGCGGTTCTTAAAAGGTCCTAATTTGGCCTTCCACATACTGAGGCCTAAAAAGGTCTTACATCAAAGCTTATATCATCAAGTCATGCAATTTGACATTTTTAAAGCCAACGACATATTATTTTGGATGCAAACCAAACATATCCATAACAATAAATGTGACTTTATGCTTAAAACTCGAACAAACATCTGTCACTGGGGTGTGAAAACTTATTTTTCCCTTTCAGTTAAGCGTTTCAGATTTTTCAGAACTTGTTTTAATCAAAAATTTTATTATTTCTGATCAATTCTTATCAAACACCTTGTTTTATTTCATTTCATTCAAGCCATAAGCATTTGTTTGTCTGCTTGTTTTTGTAAAATAAATGGAAAAATAATGGAGAACAGTTGTACATACTGTGTTCCATTCAATATTTATTTACTTAATTTACATCTTAACTTGAGCTTAATTCGTAAATTCACCTTCATAAAAACTGCAGAAACCCTGGGAGAAAAGAGAAAAAGCAAGAAAGCTGTAACAGAGGAGACAAGGAAGACTGAGATGAAAAAGTGAAAGCAGCACAAACACACCAAAAGCAGTCTGTCACAAAACTGTCATCTGCCCACATGACTCCAGCAACCTTCATCTTCACAACAGAGGCAGATGGATAAAGTCAAAAGATTCAGTGACTCGTATGGGCCTTCAGTAAATCTCATTTTACTGATGCTGGATCAAGATATTAAACATATATGAAATCATATATATATATAATAAATAAAAACTCAATCCAGACTGCCATCTGAAAATTGTACACAAATAAATAAACTAAATTACACACAAACATGGTCTTAAGACACATTGCTGCCCATGAAAAGTTAAATATACAAAGTTTGATGTTAAGTGGTTTGCCATTTGTTAAACTGTGAATATGGTGTCTTATAAAAATTATTCAAGTAACATGGAAGGAAGCTTTCCATACAAAGCAAAAGAAATTGGGGATAAATATATTCAAACGCAAATAAAAAGCACTCCACATATCTTTGGAAACAACAAGATACGCAACAAAATATACATACAACACCAGTATAAAGGTGTTCAAACAGTCAGAAAAAGAAACAGCGCTTATTTTCCTGTAAACAATTAAAGCTTATTAATATTATGAACAGTTTTCACCTCACCAGCACTGGCCAACACAGCAAAATCATACCATTATTTAATTTAGCATTCTTTACTGTGTATATAAAAATATGATACCATTGTAAAGGATCTATACTATATTCAAAATCTGTATTATATGAAAAAAAGAGGGAAAAAAGACTAAAAAACAAGAAACAACTAAATATATTTTGCATTTTAATTTGTTTTTATAATTGTTTTAATCAACTTATGCTTATTACATAATTTGTAATTCCATTTTTTTATATTATTTAAATAAATAATAGAATAAACATGAAAGTACAAAACAAATGCCAATTATATTTAACTTTATTATTTTAGCATTTATTATGAACCATCAAAATAAAATATTCAATTGATTATAATTTTACTAGCGGTCTTGCATGTTTTTATGCATATGTATATATATATATATATATATGTGCATCCGTAGTGATAATCATGACAATAACTCCTTTCTCAAGCAACGTTCCTCCTGGAGGGCTGGAAAGTACTTTTTTTTTTTTTTTTTTCACAATTATAATGTTTGAAAAAAAACTATTAAAATGTCTGTTATTTACAAGAACTTAATATTTGTTAGCCTACTCATTTTCTATTTTAGATTGCATAGAGCCATCACAATTTAATCAGAACTCAGCTTCACAACAGCTTGAAGAAAATAAGCAAATGTAAATTCTCATTCCACTTGTATTCGCCATGACTATGATAAACCTGTCCAGTGTGATTAGTGTAACCATGAGATTCAAGCTCTCACGTCATACCCATAACATGGGAAATGAGCTAAATGCATTGGTCACAAATATGGAAAATGAAACGGAGATAAATGATGAAATGACATCACCACTAATGGCTGCTCTGTGGGGATGTTTGCGTGTTTCTTCTCCTCCAGCAGGGATCCTACGTTTCTTTTAATAGGATTTAATGCTTGTGTAGATGAGCTGGTTCACAGGTTTCCAGGATCTAATCAGGTTTGATTTGGAGGCGTCAGATTCTACCCGTCCCGTCTGGGATAAGGATGGAAGCAGTCGCTGGGGTTACATCTTCCCTCTGGACCTTGGGGTCCTGGAGTACCTTTGGGACCCTGGAAACCTATTCCGGGTGAGCCTGTAGAGTAAAAACTAGAATAAATGCCTGTGGGAAACATGATACTGAGGTGTTGCTAGGGTGTTGCTATGCAGTTAGTGGTTTTCTTGTGTAATCATAGTGATAATATGTTTATCACTATGATAATGATGTTTCCCTTTGTAAACACGGTTATTTAAAGGCGCTTTTATCATAGAGTAATCAGGACAAAATAGTGCAGTGTATATAAACACAATAAAACTTATTTTTATGGGCTTGTTACCCTTTAACTGCAGAGGCTGAGAGAAAGAGGGAAATCAGAGCGTATGCTGATAACAGTGTGCCGTACAATTATAAAAAAAACCCCAGTTAAAGTCTCTTTTGTGTTTTTTTTCATTTGAAGAACAATCAGTGAGCACTTTGTACCTCCATAAAAGAGCCGTTCATTAAAGATTGCCGTAGTCATTAGTTTAGTTTGGTGCCATTATCTGCCTGTGCTTTTAAAAAGTAAAACATTAAAGCACCAATTTAAATAATTGCTGCTATCTGTGTGTAGCAGATTTCAAGAGTGTGAAAAGTGCAAAGAACGGCCATAACAGAAATGTATTTAAAAGCACAGAGGGTGTTTCTGGACCCCAGCAAAAACACAAAGCAACGTTATTCTATTGTTCTACATGGGTTCAATCTAGCCTCCCTGTCTTTACAATTCAAAAACCACATGTTATTATATAAGAGATAACGTACCTCTCACTCTTAAAAGCAATAACCAACAACAAGATGCTTTGTTTTTGTGTAATTATCTCTACTTGTTATTCGGTGTGTCACGGCTCATGTATTAAAGGTCCATTGGTAGTATCTGAGGCATGTCGTCTCAGGCAAAACTGAATTTTCAGGAGTCATTACACTAGTCTTTTGCTTCACATGACCCTTCAGAAATTATTTTAAAGATTATGGGTTATGAAAGGTTCATATTTTGTTTTTGTGAGTCACCAACAACAGGCTGGCATGCATAAAAGTAAAAAAAAAAAAAAAACACTTTCATTTTCTTACAATATGCATTTTTTTTAGCATATTTGCTTTAGGTCTCCCAAATGATTTGTTTAACGAATTTTTCCAAACCCCTCCTTTGCGTGACACTAATTTATGTTATTGGTCGATTTCATTTAAAGCAGTGCTTGTGAGCTTTTAACGCTCCAAAAGTGGCACCTAGTGGCAAAGAATTAATTTGCATTTTCATTCAGACCAACGCGAAAATTAAATCAAAAAGAATTTCCCAGGTCTGGGTGCTACAAATAGGTGGGCAATGTGCTAATGTTTTTTATGTTAATGTCAACATGAAATGGCTTGAGATTAATTTTTTTAAAAACAATCTGAATCAATGATTCAAAGTAGACTATTTTCTTGAGAGACAATAACTTTATACATTTTCAGATTTAACGGAATAGTTCCCCCAAAAACTTTAATTCTATCATTTTACTCACCCTCGAGTAGATCCTAATCTGTATGAATTTCTTTGTTCTGCTGAACACAAAGGAAAATATTTTCAATAAAGTTTGTAACCAGACTGTTTTGGTCACCACTGATTTCCACAGTAGGAGAAATAAATACTATGGAAGTCAATGGTCACCAAAATCAGCCTGATACATACAGATTTGGAAGTACTCAAAGGTGAGTAAATGATGACAGAAGTTTCACTTATGGGTGAACTTTTCCTTTAAAACTTTGCAGGATGTTTTCATTCACTTAGATCTGTGTTACATTCATAACAGGGGCTATTTAATATAATGATTTGGAACTCAAGAAAAATGTCTTATTATTATCGATGTTGAAAACAATTGTGTTGAATAATATTTTTTGGTAAAAACCATGACACTTCATATGAAAAAAAAAAAAAACCTTTGAAATATAAATCTTTTGTAACAATATAAATGTTTTGTTATCCATTTAAATTGTTAAAAAAACCCACTAAAAATTATTTTCTGCAGTAAACAAGACACATCACGTATAGAAAGTTAACAAACTAGAATTACCTGGTGAGCCAGTTGGGCCTGGAGCTCCTGGAAGTCCCAAGCCCATTTGACCCCGTTCCCCTTTCTGCCCTCGATACCCTACAGAAGTAAAACACACAAAAACGCCAGTTTTTACAAAAGAAAATATCACCCTTTATAGAGATTATATCACTCATAGAGTGATTATGAAAAGGAAGAGTGATGGTCATGTAATTCATTTATTATAGTATAATTCTTTATACTGTATTCCATTATCATCATCGTTCACAGGCAGGATTTAGGATCACTACACTAATTAAGTAGTACTTTGTTAAATGAATGATCACTGACATATAGTAATCTCATAGCATTTCCATAAAAGTGTGGCCTTCAAAAAAATTTAAATAAAAAAAAACCTGGTGGAAATGGTACATAAAACCCTGTCCAAATCTGCCGTATTACACAGCTAGTCTCAGATCCTTCAGAACTCCGACACTTTTCTAAGCCATTCAGAAGTAATGGCAAATCCATCAATCAGAAACACGCTTTCAAAGTATTTAAGGAGCACCACAAATAATGACAGTGCTGGACGGCATGTCACACGCAGCGGGCAGGCAAACCAACAAACAAAAACGCATTAGCTGATGCTGATCTTTCAGTCTTGTTTTCACACACGCAGTAAGAAACCAATCTTAAGATCATCTTTATAATGACATGCAGAAAACTGCCTCCAGTCAAAACACACATGCATTTAGTGGTGTGTTTCCTCTGAGGCAGACCGAGTCTAGCCTGAAAGAGAAACACTGTAGCAGTTAATAACAAGAAAATACCCAAGAGATGCCAAATAGTGCAGTAATTGTCAGTGTCACCAGTACCAGTTTATACATGTGCAACTTACACAAGCAAACACACTAACTGACTGACTAACTAAAGTGTGTCCGGACACCGTCAGATGCATTCATCCAATGCAATGGCATTCCATGGAAGGACGGCACTCTACCTGCGGCATCACATCATGGCTTCCTGTGGCCGCTCACAATCACTGCATTACCACCCTTGCTTGAGGGGGAGTTCACACTGCACAGTTATAACAGGAAAAAAAAAAGCGGCAGGGGGAGCTGCAATACAATACTAGCGTGACGCAGCCTACAACTGTCAAACTGTCATCTTTCTAAGATCTTACACTTCCTTTTTCACACCCACAAAACAAGACTAAACCTTGTGGAGGAAGAAAAATGAAAATGAAAACATAAAACACTAAATAGAAATATATTTTCATTTAATTAAATCTTAAAACGGCACCGTATTTCCATACGATTTGCAAATTTGTTCAAAGAAACCAGCAGTAAAAATGACAAAAATCTTTAAAAATGTTGTATTGAGATTATCAAAATCCTGGTACATTATTTGACATTCATATAATATTGCACACACAGCATAATAAGTATAATTGGGTATGTTCTCGGCATGTAGGAAAATACAGCATAAAATATGAATTAGATACATTTTAATGAAACCAAGTTAGAGGATTTCATCAACCACAAAGATTTCAATACAAAAAGGGATTAAAAAATGTTATCCCAAAAAAAATAAAAATAAAATGAAAGTACACAAAAGCATGGCTGATTACACATCGTGAAACAGTTGCATGAGTAGTTTTAGATGTTATGATGTTATATGACTCTCAGATTGCATGAAACATGTGGTTCATGAGCACAACAAGAAACATCAAACTTGATACATACATCTTTTTTAAGAACACATTTTAAATAAAAGTGAATAAGTAAAGCTATACGGCATAAAAAATAAAGCAAAAGCATTTGAATTCAACACCAGCATTTGGAAGCGTTAGAGAAAAACCACTTCTTTCGGGTCACAAGAGAGTATATAAGGATGTATTAATGTTTCCAATTGTCATTCAGTTTAACTCGCAAGAAAACTGACCCTGAGTGGAATTAATGTGACTCAGACGTGTAAAGCGACCGAGACTGCAAAGATATTTTTCTTCATAAACTATTCCTTTTAGCATATGACGTGAAAAAAAGTGGTTAAACTGAGGATTCCAAAGGAGGACAGACTCCAGCGGAGGATAAAATAATAAAAAATTTCTGACTAAGCAGGAGTTTAAAATTCCTGTTTTTAATTTCCTCCTGATACCTTGCATTACGGAGATATGTTTGTTTCTCTAAAGCAGTCTGCAGTAAAATGTGCCACACAACACAAACACACAGTGAAGTCATACAAATAGGCATACATTTTTTTTTTTTTTTTTATAAGAGTTTCACCTGCTGTTTAAAATACACCGACACAATCTAGATATCGATTATACAATGTTCACAACACAACATATGTGTATACACGCTCAAAGAGTTCAAATGTACACAAAATAGTCTTATATCTCGAAAAACATCATGTCCTAATGGTTAACGGTCCTTAAGAACTCAGACAGAAGAAACAGGACCAAACAAGTCATTATTGATGAGAAACGCTAGAGGAGCAGTATGTTAGTTGCCAGTCTTTGATGAATGTTCAGAATTGCTTATTTTCTCCCTTCCCTTTCGTTTTGTTTTTTTTTTTTGGCTGGGCTTAATCCAACAAAGTGAGATATTGCGTGGCTTTTTCCATCTGCTCACTTCTTCTCTTTATCTTTCTTGCTCTCACAAGTCTGTCCAGGACGATATTACATTCTCCTATTCTGGGTCGGTTCTTCATCCATCTTCATATGTCCCGCCAGGCTCTCAGCACCATATGCCACTTTGTCATGCAGCTATCTGCTTTCTTTCTTGTCTGACGTAGCTAGCAAGGTTCCTGTGAACGCCATACGCCCAATTTCGCAATCAGCGGCCATTTTTGCATGCCTTTAGTGAGGGCCGTCTTGTTCATTTTCTAGTTGTGTGAGCTAGATTACTTTGAGCTTGAGGTTTAAAGCTCGAATCGGCCAAAAGAGCATAATGACCTCGGTGTAACTCAATCTATCTGAGAAGCAACTGACGCAGTAAGTAATATAACTAAATATGTAACTAAAATACATACATTTAAACACACAATTTTCCACTAAGAGAAAGAGAAAAAAATTCTTGGAATTCTGGAAGCAAGCGAAAAACGTAGCTTAATACTGGGAAAACAGATGAGTCATATAAATCACAGTCTTGTGCATCTGGGTTTTTGTGTGATGAGACCAACATAGGAGCAGCGCAAAAAAGGTCTGTAACATGTTTAGTCTTTCAGGTTTTGGCTCCTACCTTGGGAACCTGGAGGTCCTGGCTCTCCGGGGGGTCCTGGGGAACCATCATTACCGGGTGGCCCCGGAGGGCCTTGTCGACCCTGTGCTGCTAATATAGCTGCTGGTGTCTTCTGTAGCAAAGCAGAACTGTCTGAAAACCTCTCTGGAAAAAAAAGCAGAATTAAGAATATGAATTACACTACTATAGTAACGAAAGTTACAAAACGTTACAAAATCTATCTATCTATCCGTCCATCTATCTATCATCTGTGTATTTGTCTCTCTATTTATGAAACAAAGCAGGTTTACAAATCTGAATTACATTACTATTGCAAAACAGAGCTGTTAACGATGAGCTGTCAGACAAAAAAACCCGAAACAAAATAAAACAGTTATTAAGGCCCTTTGGTTAAAGGAGTTAATTTGCAATAAATGTTAACTTAGATTTTTTTTTATATATCTAATGAATGAAATTGAATGACACAATAAACAATATTATTAAGAATTGTAAAAAGCCTAAGATCATTTTTGTTATAATTAAAACAAGATGGTAACACATTAGTAGTCACTACACAATCTTAAAGATTTTTGAAGTCCTCTGGAAAAGAGCTTACTTGCAATACCCTTAGTGTTGATGACTGCCTTTTAAATGTCTTACAAAGTTCCTGTCTCTCTCTCTCACACACACACACACACACACACACACACAGACAGACAGACAGACAAACAGACAAACAGACAGACACACAAACCATTGCTCATCTACTGGTGGAGACCACAACAAAACACCTCAGCGTCGGTAGATGATGTACCTTCAAATACACGCAATACTTCATTTCGGATGAATGTTTTAATTTCCTCCAAGGCAGCTGTATCACCCTGCAAGAAGAAATGAAAGGGAAAAAAAGAAGGCAGAGAGGGAAAACAAACATCAGCACAACATGATTTGCAGATTAAAAAGTGCAGCTACAAAATGGCAGCAATTCATGTTTTATTCATGCTGAGAAATGTTGGAGTTCTCAGAGATAAAGGGATGGATGACACATAATGGCGTAATCACCATCTCTCCTCAAAGCGTCTTGCCGTTCGTGATCACTGCTCTGCACAGGAGGAGGTCGGAATTTTGAAGAACATCTCGTAAGAAAACAAACTGCTTCCTTCCAATCAAAAACATACCTTTCATAGTTCAAGGCCATTCTGTCAAACGCTCAGAGGCCGCTGTGACGCTCTGTGCCTCGGGCTGCAAGTGCAGCATGCTTACATCCCTCACCTAAATGCTTGTGCAGGGTTAAAAGGAAATGGGCTAATGCATATTCAGAGTGTGGAGATTCAGCGATCAGTTTAAAAGCCCTTTAACATGATTCAGGGCCTTAACATACCTAATAACAAGCGCCATCTGCATGAAAAGCTTTGCAGACAGTGTCACAGGAGGGCTACTTTACAAGGTTGCTAGGTAGCAACACAGTGCAAAATGTACAGAAAGTGTGAGAGGCGAACAAAAGGCCCTAATAGTTGCTTGGAGATGGTCTTGGTGACATCATTATGAGTTAGTAAACAAAGTTCTTATTCACTGAGAAAAAAAACCCCTGCATCAATTAACCCCGCACTTTCATAAAACTTGGGACATTGAAAAACTTTGATTCATGAAAAAAAGGGTATTTTTGAGCCAGATCTTTTCAATGATTAGTTCACAAAATAATTAATGATCATGACTAAAAATTTTGCCTGTTTCTCACAGAAGGTTGTTATACACTACCTTTTAAAAGTTTGGTGTTTGGTGGATTTGCTACCTTTAAAAAAAAATAAAAATAAAAAAATACTCTTATGTTCATCAGGGCTGGACAGTAAAAACAATAATATTATAAATTATTATTACAATTTAACAACTGTTGTCTATTGTAATATTTAATACATATATGTAATATATACATATGATATTATTCTTTTTTTTCTGGTCCTGACAAAGCTGAATTTTCATCATCATGACTTTAGTCCTTTGTGTCACATGATATGATCCTTCAGAAATCATTTTCAGTGTTGAAAACAATCATGCTGCTTTATATTTCCATGATTTCTCTATGAATATAGAGTTTGAACATAGTAAAGGTTTATAATGTAACAATATTTATATGTCATGTTTGACTAATTTAATGCATCATTGGTGAATAAAATGTTTAATTCATTTTTACTGACACTAAACTCATAAATAGAAGCATATGATGATTGTTTTTATGCAATGTTTATTGAACTTTCTATTGTTTTTAAAGCTTGACAGCTCTGGTTTTCATTTACTTTCATTATACAAAAGAGCAACTAGCATATTTTTCACAAATTCAGCTACTGTTCCAAACAAAAGAAAGTCTGTCATACTGGAACAACATGACTTCACTTTTGGGTGAAATAACTATCAACAAAAAAAAACAAACTAATTCTTCAAAGAACACCCAAATAAGCAATGATAGCCATGGACTTCCATACTACAAAAGTAATTGGTTATCACCTGATTAGTTACAAACATTCCTCAAAATATCACCTTTTGTGTTTAAAGGGGTCATACAAAAGCAATTTAGAATATAGATGGCAATATAGATTGCTTTAAAATTTCTCAAAAATAGTTTTAAAAAAGCTAATTTTACCCTGTCATAAACAGAGAATGTTCATTTTGAGGGAAGTATGTATTTAATGTTTGTAGTTCTGTCTGTGTGTGTGTGGTTTAAAGGTGGAGTTGCGTAGCGTTTCTAACGCTTCTATATATTTCCACCCCCACGACACACACAATACACTCCTAATGGTCCCCTCCTGAGTGACATGTCTGTGAGTTTGTTTGATCGAGACTGTTGGATATAGGCCTCGCAGTGGGCGGCTTATTGCTACAGACTGTGCTTTTCAGAGGCTGATGGGTTTGTGAACACGTGTGGGTAATTATTGTTATGCAGAGCTCCTATTTATTTATTCTGGAGTGTTCACGCATGTGTTATGCACAACAAAGCAATCAATGACGGTTGCCCTCTGAATAGCGTGGGGCGACCTGTGGTTATGGATTCAGGAATGGGATTGCAGATTGGGAGAAAGCCAGCAACTGGATCTTTACAGAGGTCAAAGATGTGCTCCACCTCCAGAGGAGTATGCAGTCACTGTAATCTGGAAAGGGTTCACGCTGACAGTGATTTTATTGCTGGAGGTTATCGAGTGGCTGTACAGTTGATTGTAGTGGATGTTCATCCTGCTGAAGACCTTATACGGTTTATTTGATTGGCTGTGCCACTGGCTGTGCTCTTGAAAATCTGATATGGGCTGTACTGTTTGACACTGAATCCCTTTTCTTGACACAAAACAATTATGCTCATGTACTGCTGGTGTTGCTTCAAATTGCTTCAACCGTCAACTCGCATTGCAAACCAATGATTGCTGTAAATGGAAGTATGGAGTACCAACATTAATACTGCTCAAAGTTTTCGAATGAAGTCTCTTGATCTCACTAAGGCTGCATTTATTTGATAAAAAAATTCAGTAAAAAAGCAATATTACTAAATATGATGACATATTAAAAAATACTGTTTTCTATTTTGATATATTAGATATGCCATTACTCCATGTTTCAGTGTCACGTGAGCACTCAGAAATCAAAGAAGGAAAAAAATATAAATATGCTTATTGGTTGTGGTGCTCATGTAACAATATATTTTCTATTTATATTTTCTAAAAATATCAAATATTGAATATTTTGGTGGAAATTGCAATGCTTTTTTCAAGGGTTCCTTGACAAATAAAACATTCAAAAGAACATAATTGAATTGTTCTGTCATGTTTAATCATTTAATTTGTCATTTTTTAAAGAAACTAACACTTAGGAAAACAAACAAACAAACACAAACTTACTGACCCTAAACCTTTAATGGTAGTGTTGCTCTCGGTATTAGCAGGCCTAAACAAAACCAATTCAACTTTTCTTTTTTTCTTGAAGTTGTGTGTGAAGTCAAAATGGAAAGACTTTTAGAACAGTGATTTAACAGCTTCTACATTCTCTCTCTATGGCTTGTATCTGTAGGATTATTTACATACCAATAGATTGACTGTCCCTTGTGGTGCTAAAAGTGTGCCTGGTTCTCCCTTCTGTCCACTCTGCCCCTGAGGACCAATAGCCCCTCTTTCTCCAGGTTTGCCTCTTTCTCCCTGTACTCCTCTCTCTCCTGAAATCCCAGGATCTCCCTGCAAAGGAAACACCAGAAAATAAATAACAGAATCTTAAACAACACAATCTGGCTACTGTGAGCTCCTACAACTTCAACTGATAAAAGCATCTGGTTGTATTACATTCATGGCACCAAATAACTACATGCAGATTAGAGATTTGTAGTCATTAGAGCAACACTTTTTTATGTTTAATGATATGTTTTCTTCTTTCTACTTAATTTAAAGCTTTCTTGTCACAATAGCAAAATGATTTCTTTCATGCTGTTCCCACAACAGTGACAGTGATTGTCAGACTTACACTTGTACAGTGTATGTAATCCATCGAAACTAAATATGAAATCTCACCCGTTCTCCTTTAGTACCTCTGTCTCCAGGTCTGCCTGTGGCTCCCTGTGAAAATACATAAAGGAGAAAAATCATAATTATATATATATATATATACACACACACACACAATGCATAATTTCTTATTTATATAATTTAATATTTATTTTATTATTATTTCTAAGGCACATTTTTTTTTCAAATTGAGAATTTCTCTGGATGCCTCTAAAGTGCGGTTATGTCAGATCTTTTTCTTTTTTTGCTCCCTGAAGCAAACCCTCATCCATACAGACGGCTAAACTGCACTATTTGTCATAGACCGTTCCCAAGCCGCATTACAGGAATAGAATTATTAGCTGCTTTAATGGACCAACTTTTCCAGTTATTCAGTTAAGAGTAGAGCAAAAAACCTCTGAGGATTTACAAATGACCATTTTCTCCCCGAGCTCATCAAAGCCGTGAACCCCTGGAACTCTCCTTCTCTTCTACCTCTCTTTCCATCTCCTCTGAGAGGGCTCTGTAGAGAAACACCTCTCATTGTACTTCGAAACCACTCTTGCATTTCTCCCTCCCCTCGCTTTCCCATCTATCTCTGCTGCTCTCTCGCATCACGGCTCCCACTAGCTCCTCGGGGAACATCTCAGTATCAAATTCTCCTGCTGGATTACAGCAGCCGAGCAAAAAAGAAATGCAATCTAGCCTGCGTTTCTAAAGCGGGCGGCACTTTGTGAAAGCATCCTCAACCATCTGCTTTCATCCACACCCCCATCAATGTCTAACACTCTCTCTCCTCCTCTCTATTCCCAGGCTCCTGATGAGGAGAGCTTAAAGCCCTCACCGTGCCCACTGAATTGTGTTTCCCTCAGCCCCTGCCATAAAAGAGATGGAAAAGTATGAAACTTCCTTCCTGCTAGATGGCACTGTTGCACCACAGAAAGAGACAGACGGCCAACCATGAGCGACGCAGGGAGGGGGGAAAGAAAGGGAAATAGAGGAAATCTCAATGAGTGGTCCAACACCCCTCAAACACGCAGACGTGCCATTTGAGAAAATGGTGACATGAATGAAAGTGAAAATAAGGCCAGTGGACTTCCTTCATATGATCCACACCCATTTGAACCTAGACACATCCAGAGACAGTATAAAGTGAACCTCTCCTTAAATAATCATGGTTTAAGATCCAGCAACCTATCAAACTAATGAAATGCAAATTAATTAAAAACAAACAAAACAAAACAATGTTGTTTTAGTAGAATTGCTATACTATTATAGCTTGTGTTGATATTTCGAATGAGATTTTATTTCTAGATTTTCTAGACTATTATTTTATATTGTTTGAGCTATTTCAGTACTTCCAAGACAAACTTTAAAGAAAAGATGCCTTAGCAAATAGCTGAAATACAATACAGAGACATTTCCAAAATAAGATAATAATAAGAAAACTTAAAAGGTTTAAGGCAATTTTTTTGAGTTCTCTCAACTTATTGTACTCAGTTTATGCAACAAAAAGTTAAGCAAACTCAGAAAACTTCAAGATCAGAAAAATCTGCTGAAGCTTGTTGCATTAAACTTCATTTACTCTGTTATTATGCACTGTAAAAAATAAAAAAGCAAAGGAATTGAATGACTAAATTGGATTAGTCAAAAATTATACAAAAATTAGCAACTGATAGACTAAAATTTTGCCATGTCAGATAACAAATAAACCTAGTGCCAAAATTACTAAAACTGTGGTTAACTTTAAATATTAATTTAAACACTAAATAGGGTAACACTTTAGAAAAACGTTCCGTTGTAAGTCATTTATAAGTCATTTATAAGTGATTAGTTAATGATGAAATGTACCAACAATGTAGCAACATCAAAAAAACATTCACAAATGATTAATAAGTGATTATTATGTTTAGTTAATTAATTTACAAGTCAATTCCAAGTTGTGATATGTTGAAAAACACAATTTGTTTATTTTTTTTTTTTATTTAATAAAGTGTGTAAACCCTCATTAGGACAGACGATATGTTGGGTAAAGATGGTAAACACATGGATTACTTTAGCACTGTGCACCTAATGTGAACTTCAGTTGAGGGTAAAACTAGTTCACATTATCAGTAGATCCCACACACTCCACGCAGAATTGTCTGTCCTAATGAGACAAAGGGTTTACACACTTTCTTATAATTTTTTTTGTGCTTTTCAACATATCACAACTTGTAAATTACTTGTAAATTAATTAACTAAATATATTACTCACTTATTAATCATTTGTGAATGTTTTGTAGATGAACATTTCATCATTAACTAATCACTTATATATATGACTTACAACGGAACATTATTCTAAAGTATTACCCTAAATTGTAATAATTCTGAAAAAATATAATATATTAAAATAACAAAAGAGACTGAATTATAAATGAACAATAAAATACAAAAAAAATCTAAAAATAAAAATTTTAAAATTTGAAATTTCACCATGTAAGAAAGCCAATAATATTTATACTAAAATAACTATAATTAACTTTTATTAATTATACATAATATAACACATTAAACTACTTAACATAAGAAATTAAACTATATTAACTCAATTGGATTACAAAAAAATAAAAATAACATGGAAATTAGAAATAAGAATGTTAAAAATAGAAATGCTACTATGTCAGATTACAAATAAAAGGGCTAAAACTAAAAAATAAATTTGAAAAAAAAAAAAACATGGTAAAAGTAATATTCAAATAAAATGTAAATGCCCAAAAATCATATTCAAAATATTATTAAATACTATAGCAGTATATAAATAATACAAAAATAAAATAACAAATAATGCTTCATTATTTTGGCCAGATGTTAAAGTTATGACATCAACCAGCAGAGTTAAACCCGATCCAGCTAATCAAAAAAATAAACCTCAAACCTTGTCTTATTTCTATGAGTGCAGTCAAACGATTAATCTCAATATAAATTACACGCATATACAAGTAAATATTAAAAATATATGTGTGTGTATTTATTAGGGGTGTCCTCGAATAGTCAACGATTCAACAATTCAATTTGAGGAGCTTGGTTCGACTCCCAGTCTCTCAGACGAATATTCGCAGGAACGCTGAAAATAAAAATCTGAATATAAAGAAGTATTTAAATAAATAAAGATTTTAACCTGCATCAATAAATCCAACCACCCCTATAGATTTAAATTGAGTTTCATTTTCCGTAATCCGTGACGGACAGAGCACAGAGGTGCATCTTGGCGGCAGGGATTTAAAACTTTACCGAATCTTAAATTGAGGCAGAGTGAAAGACTGGATTTTTTTGATCGGGCAGAGTACAAATGATTTCAAAACATTTTAGCTGGTTTAAGTCACTGGGGTATATTTGTGACAATAACCAACAATACATTGTACTGGTCAAAATTAATTTAAAAATCATTAGGATATTGATCATGTTGCATGAAGATGTTTTGTAAATTTCCTACTGTAAATACATAACTTTATTTTTAATAATTAATATGCATCGATAAGAACTTAATTTGGACAAATTTAAAGGTGATTTTCTCAGTATTTTAATTGTTTTGCACCCTCAGGTTACAGATTTTCAAATGGTCCTCTCTTGGCCAAATATTGTCCAATCCTAAAGGTGCATTCACACCGGATGCGAATGAAGCGTCAAGCGCGAGTGATTTACATGTTAAGTCAACGCAAAGACGTGATAAGACATCTTGTGGCGGGATTGAGTGAAACGCTTAAGTTGAAAAATCTGAACTTTGGCGAAAATTTGCGCCACGTTAACCAATCAGGAGCTTGCTCTAGTAGTGACGTGATTACTAGCAAGTGGAGGCAGAATTCCGAAACTATGGAATACAAAATCATCATCTCTGTATGATACATCTAAAAAGGAATAAAAAGGAAACGCATAATAGATTATAATAGATAATAAGAGATATGAATCAGAATTACTAGCCACGGTGAGGCTGCCCTCGGCGGATACATGAGCACTGAGCACCCGGTGTTAATGTGGAGCTCACGGCTCCGAAATCGGCAAAGCAAACTTTTAAATAGGTGCTCTCTTTTTTAACAAACCTCAGATTTGTGTTTTAAACAACTACATTCTCGCCTGAAATACTCCTACAACTGAATTTCATGGCACAATAACAGCAATATTTTGAATTTTTTGCCGTTTTCCCCTCCACCAATGCAGAGGCCGGAGCCGCCTGGCAGCCCCTCTCGTGCCGTGAATTCGCATCTGTTGTACGCAAATGTTCTCAATTGCAAAAAAATTACATTTATGACTTATGGTTTTGTGGCCCAGTCAAATTTTACGCGAACAAAAACTTTTATTTTGGACGCGATTAATCATTTGACAGCACTAATTCCTATACATATGCTAACCGGTGCGTTAGCAAGATGGTCGACAGGCGAACTGACTTCTGACTCATCCCTGCTCTTTCTCGCTCACCTTATTCATTTCTGTGTTTGTCGGCCTGTGATGGAGGCGTATATATGTGAGTTGTGTGTTGGCGGCTCTCTGATGTGTCTGCTTGCTGCTGTAAAGTGCAGAAGTGTGATTTGTCACAGTTCTGCCGTAGATATGCATTCTGTTGTGACAAGGCATCAGAGAACGGAACATTTTTTGTTTGACGTGACAAGGCTTTCGAAACTACAAACCCTGTTTGTAGGGGACATTTAATTAGTGATCGCATGCATTATTCATGATTTAATGGCTCATGGGCAGGATTTTATCCACACTGGAGAGCATTAGCAGTGAGTAAATGGTCTTATTATTGAAAACTTTACAAGAGTAATCACTAGTGTTGGTGGTTTTATTTGCTTGGGAAAGAAAGAAATCAAGTGAGACAGAGATAAATGTAGACCAGCACGGATCTGAGTTTAACTGCTATGCGCTGGCAAAATATGAGAGTATAAGTTAATAGAAGCTGCAGGTATTACAGTTAAAGCATTCATCTTTTAATAACATACAGATGAAGTCAAAACATATACTGTAAACACACATACCGTATAGCCTGGAATTCCATCTTTTCCTGGCCTTCCCTGTGGAGGAGAAAAAACACTCTCATCAATCCTTGCAATCAAAACAACTATAATATCATACATAACTTGATGGTCCAACGTGCACACGTGTTTTGAGATGCTATAAGAAAACAAAATTTTTAGGATGTTTCTTTAGAAGTGAAAATGGAAGCATGTTTTCACCTCAGATTCACTTTCATTTTTGAAAAACACTCCATCAATATATCGATCTGTCTATCTAATTCAGTCCACCCACCTCATCTATCAGTCCATCTTTCTATCTATTATATACTGTAATAATCATCCAACCATCATCCATCCATCCATGCATGATCCATCAATCCAACTTCCCATGTATTTATCTATTCAACCATCCATCCACCAATAACCCAAATTATTATTGATCCATCCATCATCCTATCTATTAATTCAGCCATTTATCCTCTATCCATCCATCAATACATCATATACCAGTCATCCCTCTATCATCCACCTGTCCATCTATCTATCCATTCATCATTTTGTTATATTCATCTATCCATCCATCTCCCTATTTATTCATCCATCATCTGCCCATAATCGATTTATCTATCCATGATCTATCCATCCATCATCCATCCATCTTCCTGTTTATTAATTCATCATCCATCCATCCATCCATCGATGTATCACATACCAGTCATCTATCATCAATTCCTCCATCTTCCAACAGTACATCCATCCATCCTCTATCTATCCATTGATTTATCATATACCAGTCATCTGTCATCAATTCCTCCATTATCCAACTGTACATCCACCCATCTGTCTGTCATCCATCTATGCCTTGCTATTTTGAATCATAGACTGCAAAGACATTCATGAGTGGATCTAAAAGTATCCACACACTTCCAGGTGGTATTATACGTCAAATTACAAAAGTAAAACGTGTTTCTAATACTATGTCAACTTTGATGTAGTTTAGTTCCTACTTGTTTAGTTTAGCGCACATTGTTCCACTAAGGTTAAGTGCGAACAATTAGGACTCAAGCTACATAAACTAGGAATAAATCGCAAAATACCACCTGGAAGAAACAGGAATTCCTCAGGGGAATTCTGCGATTCAGCAGAGGTACTGAAGGCATTATGGCTGTGCAAATAACGAAGCAATTATATGAGACCCGTACAGCCACTGTACTCCTTCACTGAGACAGCCAATCAAACGTTTACCCCAGTGACTGCATTCATTACCACGGCACAAATCAGCCAGGTTTAACGGCACAGTACAGAGAAGAATATAAGGAGATTACTCTGTGCTATGAAGGGAGATATTACAGCCGAAAACATTCGCTGTGGTTTGTAGAAACAGAGCTCTGCTTTATGCTGCTATATCACACTATATTTGTGTTAATCATGGTAATTTAGCCAATCTAAACCTCTATATTTCCAGTTGTGTAGTATATGGGATTTTTGTTTACAGTGATTTTTATCAGCCTGGGATCTCTAATTAGAAACAGTACAGACTCTGAAACAAACTATAGGCCAGTGAGCAGAAACCAAGAACTGAGGAAAAGTAAACTCCAACAGAATGTTTGTGTCAAAATTCTAAATTCGCAGTGAGTCAAACTATGAATCAATCAGCAGACTAATCAGTTAATTAAATCTGGTCTGCAATTCAAGGATGGATCAAACATTGGATCAATCTGTTATAAGATCACAGAGACAGAACAGAAGACAGAAACTAATGATGTTATTATACAAGGTGTAGATCACAGGTGCAGAAAAATGGTAGATTACAGGTAGATCCAGGGAACCCCAGGGCCACAAAGGGGACCACAGAAGATCTTAATTATTAAAAAATAAAACAAAAACAATCTCAGATATATTATTATATTGACAGCCTCAGTTTTTGACAAAAAAAGTAGCTTATAGTTATATTCTCTTTAGGTTTATATTTGTTATAATATTATCAATTATTTTAATTATTTTATAATTATGATTATAATTTACTAATATTAATAACAAACAATAATACCACTAATAATAATACTAATAATAATTATAATGTGATTAATTGTGAATAAATCACATCCAAAATAAAGGTTTTTATGTACAGAAAATATGTGTGTACTGTGTATATTTATTTATTTATTATGTATAAACGCACCCACGCAAGTATATATTTAAGCAAAATGTTATGTTAATATGTTAAATATTAATTCTATGTATATGATATACACGTGTAAATATTTTCTAAATATAGATACGTAATAAATATACACACACACATACTGTAAATTATGTGTGAAATTTTTGAATTTTTGAATGTGATTAATCATGATTTGCCGTTACCAAGTACTAATTATAAATAAATCTATTTTCATGATACAGGTGCTGGTTATGTAACTAGAATATCTTTAAAAGGTTGACTTATTTCACTAATTCCACTCAAGTAGTGAAACTTGAATAATGTATACATTTATTCCACACAGACTGATATATTTCAAGTATTTACTTCTTTTAACTTTGATGATTATAACTGACAACTAATGAAAACCCCAAATTCAGTATCTTAGAAAATTAGAATATTACTTAAGACCAATACAATGAAAGGTTTTTTAGAAATCTTGGCCAACTAGGAAAGCATGAACATGAAAAGTATGAGCATTTCCAGCACTCAATACTTAGTTGGGGCTCCTTTTGCCTGAACTACTGCAGCAATGTGGCGTGGCATGTAGTCGAACAGTCTGGGGCACTGCTCAGGTGTTATGAGAGCCCAGGTTGCTCTGAGAGTGGCCTTCAGCTCTTCTGCGTTGTTGGTTCTGGCATATTGCATATTCCTCTTCACAATACCCCATAGATGTTCTATGGGGTTAAAGTCAGGCAAGTTTGCTGGCCAATTAAGAACAGGGATAGCATAGTCATTAAACCAGGCACTGGTAGCTTTGTGTGCAGGTGCATTTCTATGATGCTAATATACACCCATTTCCAATGGGTGAAGCCTTGGCCTGGAAGAGAGATCATCATGTGGTCTTCAGCCTTCACTGTATGTTTCGACCCTTAACCATAACACTCTCCAGCTGGCGGATCAGCAGTGACTAGCCAGGTCACTGCCCCTCTCCACCAGGCTTCCAGCTTATACCCTCTCTCTTGTGCCAGAGCCAACAGGAGGCTCTCTCT
>JAUMHI010000054.1:17795272-17807772 GCA_032359435.1 Enteromius unitaeniatus | reverse complement strand
GTCTGGAATGCATTGCTTTCAGATACTCTGCTACAAAGGATTCATAGATAATGATGTAAAGATAAGGAGGATTTAGAATTGAATGTCGTGTTTTCTTTCAAAACAAACATCATTGAGAGGAAGTGTTGAGGAGGGAAGGGACCGTCACAAAACATCCCTGCGGTGACTTTAGTGGCGTCAGACTTGACTGAACGCTGTATGTACATTAACATTCCTGAGGGGAACTCTGTGGAGAGGTAATACAATTTGTCTACTCGACCTGGAAAAGGCAATTCCCCCAAGTTGTACAGCCTTTTTCTTTTTCATAATATTGCTTACAAGCACAACAGAGTGCACACAAAAGATAGCAGCGTGTTTGGTGTAATGCCAAGGCTCACAGTCTCAGTTCTTCTGTAATTGCCACCTCCCAAACCACCTCCTGAGTGATCAGATTGCTATCTGTTTTGATTGCATCTTTGAGACTCTGCACTATAGCAATCCAGTCAGTCCAAAAAAAAGACAAGAAAACCCAAAAAGCTTTAAGTTCTACTTCAGAGGTTGACGTATGCTTTCACAGTGCTTCATGAAAAAGACAAAAAATATTTTGGTATGTCATAAACAATAATGTGTTTGTTTTTGTTTTTTTTTACTTTCTGAATATTGTTTTATTTCATGATGCAATTTTGAGAGAAATATTAAAATAGCAGTGTGTCCCCAGTGTTGAATCTAAATAAATAATTCAAAAGAATATAATTTTTTTATATATATTTGGATTTTATTGACTATTCACAGAAAGAAAATTAATTCACAATACCTGAGATTATTCAGAATATTTTAAAGTTATTTCTTCATATTTTTCTTCTTGGCACCGCTAATTTGAAGCTAATAAAAGGAAGGAAGAAAGAACTAACAAACACTAACCAACTAAAAGTTTAGGTTTAAAATAATTACAAAAACATTTGGGGGGGAAGAGCATATCAAATGCATGTAAATAAAAATCTAAATTAATAAATGTGAAGGATACGATGCTAATCGTTAGCTTTGTTAGTTACAAAGGCTAATTTAAATGGTCCTGTGTTGTGACATGAATTCAAAACAGCACTTTTCAAATATTATTATAATTTTTTGATCATGCAATTTCCATAACCTAATTTTAATATTTTATTAAACATTTGTTATTTTTAATGTTATTTTCTAATTTGCCACTCTGCAGGAACATTTATACTATACTTCCCAAGCTTCCATTTTTGTTCCTATCTCATTACCTTGCTATATTCTTTATAAATAATTTCAGATTTTTTTTACGAATAGTGTACATTTGAATGTCATTTGGGGCAACACGCACTTAAATAAGTGTCCTTAACCAAACAAGTGAGCTATTATACAAGTAAGCAGCTATGATGTAGGTATTTGACCTGTTACCAAGCAATCACTCAGCTCTGAACTCTTGTAGCGTGAGTCTGTCAAAGCAGTCCCTTTGCACTGTCAGGACAAACGTATGCAGATGCTACACAGCCCTCTTACTGTTCTCAGAGTCCAGTCACAGTCCAATGCCTGTGTGAACTGGTGGAGATGACACACACACAAAGCTCTCACAAGAGCAAATTGGAGCACTGCATACACACTCTCCTTCTGTCTGAGCTCAAAAGTGCAGTGAAGCAAAAAGCCTCTCCCTCTGGTCCTCTTTGTCAAGCATCAGCTCCCTCACCAAACCCCTGTGTAATCCTGAATCCCTGCGTGAAGATTTATAGGAAATGTTCTCTCTGAGGGAAGAGAGTGTCTTTTACGACCAGGTGATGATAGACGGTCACTCGCGATCAGTAATAAAAGCAACACAGAACGGACAGAGTCTGAATAGCTCAACTAAGAGCTCGACCGCACAATTGCTCTTCTCACTTTGGGCTGTCCTGCTGAGAAAAGCAACTTAAACCAGCCTAGGGAGGTTTGTTGGACTTGCAGTCGGTCACAACAGCTATTTTAGACGGTTTAGGGGTCTTGAAGCCTGACCACTCTAAAACCAGTCAGTGAGTGCCCAAACCCCCTTGTCTGTGCTGCTTTTTCCAGCAGGGTCGTTGTTATTTCCATTCATGCTCACATAAACACAGCCACTTTGGGAACCTGGCTCTGTCGATTTAGTAACTTCTCTAAAACAAAACTAAACAAATGTTCTCTTAAAACACCTTTTTGAACTTTTTTTGAAATTGCCCATATATGTGTGATGGAAGAATTATGTTTTTCTAATCGTTATTCAGAACGGTCCCACTTTATATTAAGTGTCCCTAATACCTGTGTACTTCCATAGTACCTAGATGTGTATCTAGTGTGAAACACAGTGTAAGTACACATTTCTACATAGTATCTACAGCTGTAATATTTCTGTAACTACACACATGTAACAACCCTCAGAATGGTGTGTGTAAATGTGTAACAGGACATTGGTAACAACACTTTTTTCACTTCACTAAATAGTCATGTAACAGGAATTACATGGCTACATTTTGTAACAGCAGTATGTATAAGAGTAACTGGAACAGGGGGTGATCAGGGGGTGTGGTTGGGTAGGTTTAGGGATATGTAGTATTAAAATGAAATTAACCAATGAGAAAGTGTTGCAGCAGTAGTTTTGAAAACAAGTGAGCAGCCTTTCTGACTGGCTCTCTTAACATGTTTGTATTCCTAATGGGCAGCGCAAAAATATGAAAGACCCTGGGGCAGTTTGTTCTATGAAAGACTACTAGAAGGTCAAACATTGACGGATGGCCCTGATACCGTATGATACAGACAGACTTTAAATGCAAAGCCAAAGGGTCCGAGCCCCACTCAGATGACGAAAAACCTTTAATCTCTGACTTGCAGCTCTTGGTTAAAATCAACTTCTCCCCATATAAGTTATGTGCATCTTCCCTACAGAACATTCAACTGACTTACCGCATTCTACAAAAACCCGCTCACTCAACCATCCAAAATGATTTGTAACTAAAGACACACATAGTTTTCTAACTGGCTAATGCATGCAGGCATCCTGAAAATCATTTGTTGCTAAGACACTACACTTCAACTGAACAATGAATAAAAATATATAACACAAAAGTGAGTCATTTGACGTCATAAACAGATAAATTCTTTAAAATCTATATATATCAACAATAAATCTGCTTTTGAATCATGACACGTCCGGTGCTTTAACACGTACATAGCTTCAAGGCCTTCCAAAAAACTGTTAGGGTCATTTTTAATACTTCAGGTTTAAAACAAGAAAACAGATCTGACTTCAGTAGGTTTCCAGCAGTACCTTGGAAGACTTTTGGGAAATTCTAAGCAGAAATTTGCTGCGTGTATCTTAAAGAACAGTTTTTTTTTCATTAAATAAAGGATTTCTTTTAATTTTTGCTTTTAAACTCTCTGAAATGACTTATCCCATAGGCTACCATTGTAACTCTCTGGCTGTAAAACTGATGTTTCTTTGAAATCTGTTTCTGTGGAAATCAACAGTATGTCACAAATGCTTAACAGTCCTCAACCTGCTTTTAACCCAGAATGTCATTTAATTACAACCAAGCCTGAATCATTTGTCCTGCGTTAGATGTCAGGTGGGTTTATCTGGGATCAAGTAAACAATGCTCCCTGGTTATATTGTCCATTTGACTACACCGAAACAGTAATTACTGTCACTTAGAAGAAATTAAGAAGATTATTTTGATTTAAAATGTCCACTAACAGCAGAACAACTCAATATAATCATCTAGTCTCTAGACATCACACCATCTGAAAGATAAAATTAACTCTCTTTAATTACTGTACTTGTCAAACTGAGGGACTTGAAACAGGTTGTATCAAACTGACTGGAAAATAAAAATGTGGGTTATAAAACATCTTTTAATTAATGAAGGTATCCAGGAACAATTATGGTGTGATATAAACGCGTGAGCATGAGAAAAAGGGATCCATAGCAATGGGTAAGGAGCAGCACCGCAAAATATTATTTGCTAAATCAGTAGTTGCATAGTAAAAAATAAAACTAATTTATTAAAATAAATATCTACAGCACAGTATGTAAGATAAAGTCTTAGCCCACTACCAAATAAAAACATTTATTCAGGCATAAATCAAAAAATAAATGTAAGGTTAATTAATAAAAAAAGAAATTGACAATGGGTTAAAAAAAAAAAAAACTTCAATTCTTTTTTTGCAGCATGCTAGTACTTTGGAATAAACTTACCAAAAAAGACAGGTGAAAAGAAATCAAATTGCAAGTAAACAGGAAAACTTATTTGATAGAAGAAGGTTAAAAGGTCAGACAGGCTCACGGTGTGTGTCAGCTGTGAGTGTCAACTGAAAAGTTAAGGAGCTGCATGTAAACACTCACTCGTTTAATACAGTATATATATATATATATATATTTATACTGTATATTTATATTCATACACTGTCATTGCCCCTGGTGAGATATGACACCCCTGGGCTTCATGAAAATTATTGCAGACCTTTTGCAAAAGCACTGTTCATAATTACCATCTGTCAGGCTTGAGACTGAGAAGTGATGCAGGGTGTGTGTGTGTGTGTGTGTGTGCGCGCGTGTGTGTGGCTGTTTAACATGCTGAGCAGACAGCTAGCGTTTGACTGAGGGAAGCCAATCGGTAGGATGTGAGTGTGTCCTTCCCTTCTCTGTTCTCAGGGAGGACAGCACTGAATAAATGCTTCATCTCACCTTACAGACAGAAAGACAGCACATGTGTCTACACATGCACCACTATCAATGACCTAGAACACTGTGTTACCACTGACCTCACAGCAACTCATATATATCTATTGAAGTCTATGTTCAGAATGGGATACTATTCTTTAAAATAGTAAAAGAAACCATTACATTACCCCATGATACATTAGCATGCTAAATTTTTGCCACGACCGCATCAGTTTTCAATTATTTAGCAAATGTTATTTTAATCATTTTTATTATTCATATACTTGTATGGTAAACCTGTCTAAAGAAGAACCAGAAGGCATCAAAAATGTCTTAGTTTGTGTTCTGAAGATCTTACAGGTTCATTATCAAAAAATGTGTATTAAAAAAATTAAATCAATAACAAATATATATGTACACATACCCAAAACTAAATTTTCACATAAAAACAGAAAAAAAGTACAAAGAATTAAATGGTTAAATTTAAGGGGTCTGAATACTTTCCATACCAACTGTAAATAGAGTTTGTGCGTATATAGGTATGCATTGAAACAAATGTATGCGTGTGTAAACATATGTGTGCAAAAATGTGTGCATATGTTTGTGTGTACATAAACGTGTGTGTGTGTGTGTGTCAGTTTGTTTTGTTTACTGAATGCAATTTAATTTATTTCTATAATTATTTACAGGTGAAAGAATATGATATATGAATGCATTTTGCTTGAAAATGCAGTACTTTGATTAAAAAAACACTACTTTGATAAAAATGAATTTTTCAGTTTGAGGCTTGGTTCTTTATTTTGATGTATGATATGTTCATATATGCATAGCAGAAAATATTCTGCAGATCATCAAATGTAGGTGAAAATCCTCAACAATTGCTGGCAAAAAAAAAAAAAAAGATAAAAACCCTGCTAGTTGGGAAAGAGTTAAAATTCTAAATTGTTGTGATATTTGGCAAAAGGCTTATAGAGGCCTCATCACATACACACATTCTGTCAGTCCTGAACACATTCTTTCTGCTATTGGTAAAAAAATGCTACCATGATGCCATTGGTTGGAACGTTGTTGCTTTGCAAGGCCAGTCAGATAATTAAACATGCTACCACAGTGTTAACACTTCCATCCTACGAATGGCTTGGTGTTTTTGCTTTCAAAAAAAACCCAAATCAAACAAACAAACAAACAAAAAGACACAAAACAATCTTTTTCATTTTGAAAAACATCTAAATCTTACCTTAACAGCTTCAGCATCACATGTTCCAGGTTGACCCTGTGTTAAAAAAAAAATCTCAGTAAAAGGAAATCAAATTACTTACACTTACACTTTGGAGCTCATTTCAAAATGTCTTGGGCAAGGAAGCTTATTTAATCAAAACCCAGTATTATAAAACAAGAAACAAAATGCAAATTCAGCCTGACCCTGCAACAAGGACAGCGTTTGCTGCATATTAGCCTCTGTCGCCCACGACTGGAGCAACAACACCTGCAAATGTCCTTGACAAAGGTCACTAGACACATCAGCTCCACTAAACATCCAGACAGATAAGGACCTCCTGGACCACACATGGCGTTCCTCGACACTTCGAGGCTGGAGGAGGATGTCTGTGCCGCTCGGGGCCCTCCTCCTCACCACGACAGGCCACTCATAAATGCCAGCTCCCGAGGACAGAAGCAAGGTTGGCACATGCCACGGAAATTATCGAGACACTGCCATTTAAAAATGTCACAACCACTTCCCTCCCGACTCTTATGACTTTGTGTCCACCACTTTATAACTTTCCTGTAATGGAAAGTGGCAGAGATTTACAGTAGCATGTGTGAAACTTAACGGTCAGTCACTGTTAGTATGCAGAGCAGATCAGGCAGCATTTGCCATTTGTTTCACAGCTTAGTCAATGCTTAAAGAAACAGCTGAAGCAAAAATAAAAACTCAGTTTTCTTCAAATTTACTTTCTACAAAATGCAATTACAATGAATTGGATGTTCAAAAGGTTGCAAAAATATCATAAATATTGTGGTCCATCCACACTTCCCAAGTCTTTTGAAGCAATATGATCGCTTTGTGTGAAAAACAGACCCTCATTTATTTAAAATCTCGACATCTGGCACGAATGATGACAGTATTGTCATCTACCGATATGTAAAATAACTATTTAAAGTCAGTCTGTTCCTTACACAAGGCTATCACATGACTTTAGAAGACTTACTGTAGTTCCACTTTTCAATGATTTTGCATAAATAGTTCCTACTTCTAGAACCTGCATGGAAAAGAGCAACCAGCACAGTCAGTCTCAATAAATAAATGTCAAATGATTTTAAAACATGAGAGAGAGAGAGAGAGTGAGAGAGAGAGTGAGAGAGAGCAAATGATGTCAGAATTTTCATTTTTGGGTCAAGTATTGCTTTACGTTTTCATTCAATATAGCAATGTATTCACTCATCACTCATTTCGCAATTAAAATAGAATCAGTAAAGCTGGCAATGTTTACCAGTTCTACGTGGTATGTGGGTACAATCACAAAGCCAAAGGCAATGTAAATATGCCAGAAATTTGTGATGCAACATACGCTTCAAAGCCTGAAGTGTGTGTGTGTGTGTGTGTGTGATTTTTATGTCACACACATTTCCATACTGATGCCACGGCTTTGATGAGATGACTATTTATCAAGCAGTAAACTAGGGCCCCTTTGAGAGTCTCATCAGGATCTTCAATAACACTTATGCATGGGACTGCTCTTAATATGGCCCTCTGGGCTGCTTGAAATCGTAATTTGAACCGTTGAGCCAAACAGCGCATGTGATGGAGATTTCACTTGAACCGATGCATAAACCAAGACAACTCGTCTGGAGGAGGATGAATATAGCAGCAGGTATCTGCCCATTATGCACAATGACAAATTTTGAAGCAGATTTATGACAACAATTATGCTTTCTGAATGTGAAACGAATAGCAGGGGGAGAACATTAGGCAGAGAGGCGATATAAATGAAATGAGGTGCATTTCAAAACCTATATTTGATTATATATATATAGCTTAAATATTTTTGGGCAATTTGATATTTATTTATTTATTATTTAATGTTTTAAACAGAATTTAGGAACTAAACTTTTTCAAGTTGAAAATTTTGGCCATCTAGACTTTCTAGGAGAAGTTCTAGGAGACATTTAGCAGAAAGCTAAAGCATGGATTTAAATGTGATAAAATGGATCTACTACACTTGTTAGTAGCTGAAATTTCTCATTAAAATAAATATATAAGCGACAAACCCACAGTGTTTAAAAATTTTGAATGACAGGAATGGAAATATGTTAAAATTTCTGCAGAGCTTTGCAGGCAAATATTCTGATACTTCAAGTATCAGGTATTAAACTTGGAGTTATTTATTTATTATTAGTGCTTTTCCGCAATTGAATTGAATAAAATCCTCTGTTTATTACTTGCTCATGCTGAACAAATCAATATCTAAATGCATCTAAAACAAGATGCTGAGCCTCTAAAGATTAAGCTATAAACTCGCAATTGGGAGTTGTAAAGTCAGAAAGTCACAATAAATATTTGCAATTTCGAGTTATAAGGTTAAACTTTGAGTTGGAAAAAATACCAAGTTTCACCGAATTATAAGATATAAAGTCAGAAAATTGCAATTCTGAGAACACTCTTTTTAAGGAATTGCAATTTTATATTGTGCTAGTTGATCATAACTCTGACTCTTTTTTTTTTCATGTAATTCCCGCAATTCTGACTTTATAACTTGCATTTGTTTTTATTAGAAAAAAAGAAAAAATTCAGAGTTTGTATCAAGCAATTCATAGAATAAAAGTCAAAAATGCAGTTCTGAGAAAACAGTCAGAACTGTGAAATAAAAAGTAATAACCATTTTTTTTTTTTTTTACCAGTGCCAGAAACGGGCTTCCATATAAACCAAATGCACACTTTCAGAGTCTTTGCAAATTCACTTAAGAAAAACTGTGAAAAAAAATGAATAAAAATAATCATGTTGGATTACAGAAAATGTATTTTGAATTAAGTTTAATTTAATTCTCCTGCTGCAATGCCAAGCTCATGATTGTTTTGGAAAAACATTCAGCTTTTTACAGAAGCCCAATTATTAAACTTTTGCCTTCGGGCTCTCTCAATACTGAATATTTGGTCATTTTCTAGCCTGTGTTTTTAAAACCATAAACTATAAAATTATATAAGTCTTACTGGCAGTCCTGGAGTCCCTGGTTCTCCTGTTTTCCCCCGTCGACCCTGCAAGACAGAAAATGAAAGTGTAAGAAAAGACAACAGGTTCATGTTTGGCAATGCTGGGTGGCAATTAGAAGAAGACAGCTCCTATTGTTGCAATGACTAATTTGCTTTTAATTAACAGAAAGAAAACAGCTTAATTGCAGAGCTCTGTGTGGTGCATGGCTTTCCCAATAACACCCAAGTCTACCACTTCCCTTCCAGCTGTGACAAACCACGGCCACATCAATCAAAACAGGCCCTCTGTGACAAACAGAATGGGCCCCTAAGCATGGCCCCGAATGCTCGCCTGGACATAATGGACTATTCACAAATATAATAAGCGCCTTCAATTCGTATGCTCAAAACACGCGAAAAGGCAAAGTGCATGAGGTGGGCTCAATGAAAGCCTTCAAAACTGCCAGTCACCGGTTTAATTTTCGTTGCGGCGCGATGACACGAGCGTATCGGAAAAACTGACATGAAGACAGCCGGTGTGGCAACCTCGGGGAAATTAGTTTCCACATTGTTCCTCGATGAATAGGCCGGACGTTTCTTTGATGGCTGCGTCTTCTTTGCTAAATTAATTTTATGAAAACGTTTTATATACAAGCGCACGGTGCAATTTCAGCAATATGTACACCATATTAAGAATTCAGCTGGGGGAGGCGGAGGACCAGACTGGTTTTTGTCTGTGTGGGAAGTGTTTGTGAGATCGCCGTCCATGGTTGGATGAAAGAGGAAGTGGAACGTGTACACAAAAGCCAGTAGCTCGTCTGTATCCTCACAACTGTTAATTTACATACTCTTTGATTCGATGATGTCGAGTTCGCTGGCGTTTGTCATTTTCATTACCTGCAACATAAAGAACTCCTGATGAATGAACCGCTGTCATCATTAGCCATGTTTGAATTGATGCGTATATGTGTTTGCTGGCAATGTTTTAGAGCAATATGGGAACATTACGCTTAATGATGAAAGAATAAAAAGAAGGAATCTTAGCAAATACTTGTGTAGGACATCGACTGAAGTTTTCTGCTCAGATGTTTTTTTCTTGATGTTTTTATTTTTTTTCTTGATGTACTTGGGCCAGATTTAAAGAACATTCTCAAGATTTAAATAATAAAATAAGAAATCAAATCCTTGAAAAAAATCTTACTAAAAAATTCTTATAAATTACCTTTTACAATTAGAATCACCATCAACTTGTCAAAACCCATCAAAACTATTTATTTGGTCGTTTCAAATATTAAGCATTACAACAACACTACACATAATACAAATTACTTATGATTATTACAGTTTCTTGAAGCAAATGCAAAAGATGGCCTTTTATTGAGTTTTTGGCACCAGATAATCAAAGCCTGTTATTTTGTCTTTTGTCTTATGTAAGAAAACATAAAAAGTTTTTTATTAAGGATGCATGATAATAATTTTTCATGTTTTTTTTTTTTTAACAAGCAAACCGGCCGATACCGATTTTTTTTCTAAAAAAAAGTATTCATAAACACTGTGTTTATTTGGCATTCAACAGACCAAACTTTCTTGTGGCTATTGAAAACAATAACTTAAACCATCTGAAACTAATGGCAGCAAGTGTGCAGTACGTACATTTAATATGAACCTAGATGGTACTGACTGTCACAGATCGCGCCTCTGTGGCCCTCTCCAACGGGCAGCAGCGGGAACCTTCCCCCGAACACTAGTTCCCACCCGGACCTATTTGGCCCACGTACCCCGGCGCTTTCGCGCCGTTTCGGCGTTCCGCCCAGTATAAAAGGCCGACTCTGACCTAGGACAGACGCGAAGTCACAATCTGCCCCGGCTATTGTTTCTGAGCGTATTTCCCTGTTTATTTCCTGACTACCCGTGTTTGATTTTTGCCTGTATTCTGACTCTGATTTCTGCTGCCTGCCCCGAACCTTCTGCCCGTCTTACTACTACGAACTGCCTGCTCTCTATTGCTTTTGTTTGCCTGGATACTGACCACTGCCTGTACGACCACGCCATTAAAGTTTGTTTGCATATGGATCCAAACGAATCCCGTGCCTCATTACACTGACATCAGCATTTAGCTTTTGTTTTTAAACTGGATTGAAAGTACGTAAAACTGTTCTTAAATGAAAACATGTGAAATTAAAAAGCAACAGCAGCATACAATCCAAACAAGACAATAAACACAAATTCAGCAGTCCAAACAAAGATGTTACTAAATGAGCATGTTTTCTTTTTTTAAATTGAGTAAAACAAAAAAAAACAAAAAAAGTCTTTACCAGTGAAACTAAATAAAACCAAAATATGCTATTAAAAAATTATTCCAAACTGTTAAATCAAATGTTTAGTGCAACTAGTTATACAAAGATACAGCAGCAGGTGCTTTTTCAATCAAATTAAGTCAATATAATTTTAAAGTAAAATAACTAATAAAAGTAAAATTTACTTTTTCAAAAGTGCCAGCAAGTTTTTTTGTACAAATTTATGCAACCTCACTCATATGATTTTGTACGATTTGTCTAAACCCCAGTGATGAGTAGGGGCGGGGTTATGTGTAGGGCATATATACAAATTCATATGAATTGGCAACTAGTAAAAGATGATTTAGCAAAAATCATAAAAATTAAGACTTCAGTCTCTCAAAACCTGGTGAAGAACTACAGGAACCGTTTGACCTCTGCAATTGTTAACAAAGGCTTCTGTTCCAAATATTAACATTTTGACTCAAGTGATCAAATACTTATTTGAGACAGTAATTCCAAGAATTAACCACCCTGTAAAATATGCGCAAATTGCCGTGAGACTGTGCTGTTATTTTACTTTAAATATTTTTCAAGAGGCACGTGTAGAAGTTTCTTAACTTAAGATTTTTGTGAATCCAGGTCTACGGGTGATTCTAGGTGGATGATTACTGTTTGTTGCTAATAATCTATGACAGGTTAGTTTCTTGATATGGTTTGCATCCCTCTTTTTATACTGGATTTAAAAATATAGTAGTACCTGGTTTAGTTTCGACCAGAAACTAAAATAATTAAGCAGGATTTTCCATTCAGTCTTCTCACCACATTATTAACAAGCTTTGATTCAATAAACTACTTGAGTGCATCATTCATATCTGTAGCATCACCAAACTATTATTGGACTTTCATTATAATCCAACTGGAAGTAATATTAACAGCCTCCTCCTACTCATTCACAGTACATATTTTTGTAAAATATCAATTACTAATTAAAGTAGTTCAGTAACGCCACTGCAATTATGTATGTTTTGCTAAGTAAGGCATTATTATACAAGGAGAACATGAGGAAATATTAACAGGAAAGTTGTAATATGTAATTCTCACAGTTCTGAAAGTTTAAATCCATTGTCTGATTATGCTGTTCAGTAAAAAACAAGCAGGTTATCAGCAGTAATGATAAGTTAACCTTGCGTAAAGTCAGCGAAACAGTTAAATGAATGGTTTGTTCCTCTTTCTGTCTGAAAAACACAAGACAACAAAAGACAAAAGGGCCAAAATCCCCCCCGCATGAGGATGTGAAGCGTGCGAGTTCAAATGCAAAATGGGTTTATTGGGCTCAGGGTCAGGCAGACAAAGTCGAACACCGGCAATC
>JAUMHI010000054.1:17756098-17789947 GCA_032359435.1 Enteromius unitaeniatus | reverse complement strand
AGCACGGACCACAACAGAAATGTTTCAGGGGGACCTCAAAAAGTTACGAACCCATCTGGGACCTGATTATTTGTTCCATGGCTTTTGGTCAGAGCAGAGATGTTGTCGCTGAACTAAAAGGTGTGTTTTTTGTGTTTATTTTAATAACCTGATCATACGGTCTTTTGGATATTATTAGACTCATCTGACGAATTACACACTTAACTGTGAAACATCATTTTAACTGCTATGTTAGCTAGAGTTACTCTCAGATGGGTTCGTCACTTTTTGAGGTCCACCTGAATCATTTCCGTTGTGGTCCGTGCTGTTTGCAGCAAGGTGTTATTGTTTTTTATATGTTTGCATGTGTTTTCTGAAGTTTGCAGTATGTTGAGCTCGCTCAGCCACCATACAAACCTCTATTTGCATCAGCTGTCTGACAGACTCTCTCTCAAAACGAAATTTAATGAAAAAAAAAAAAAAAAAAAACAAGTATGTAATTTTTAGCAGTTACTATTCACTTGTGCTCCTCTGAACAATGGACAATGAAACTGCAAGAGAGCATTGTCGCTTGCTTTATAATTTGGACCATAAAAGAAAAGAGTAGAGTAGGAGTAGGAAAAATGAATGCATATAAAAATGTATTAAAAACAATAAAATCCAAAAAAGATAAAAAGAAAAATCACATAATGGCTTCACACTGCTTCCAATAAGAGAATAAAAAAAATATGTATATTATTTTGTAACAAATATTATAAGTATATAAAATATATTACAAATTTAAATACACTGAAAAATTACCCAACTCCCATACAACACTCTTCACATGACAAAGTCATATCCTACAATTTAAAATATTTGTTGCTGCATAATGGCTATTATTTCACATATTATTTTAAAGAAGCTGAGCAGTATGCACTGTATACTTGCAGTGTTCAGCAAGTTAGTGTTCTATTTTCAACATGTCCTCAATTCAGTGAGCGATTACTTTCTACACCTATCGCTTCCCGAGCAAACTTTGGCTGAGGCTATCAAAGATAAATGCAAGCAAGAATCTGCACTTGATCAGGATTGCAGCACTGTGAAAACGCAGGTGAAGGGAAGCTCACAATGGGACGGCATGATGGAGGTTAGACCTCGACTGCTCTTAAATGATGTATGTTCAGAGGGGTCTTTGGAGAGAGTAGTCCCGTCCTGCTTTCAGCACAATCTAATGACTCCTTGAGGGAACCAGTGCACCTTTCCTTTGTTGTCCCACCTCCCCAAGAGCAGCCCCAGTTAAGAACAGCTGCATTCGCCCTTTTCAGAGGGACTTGATTTGAGCTCCAGGCCTACAGGCTGTTCTGACCTCGGGAGCGAGGATGGAGAGAATGACTGCATAGTTAGCCTCTGTTCACCTTGGGCATTTCAGCACGAGTGGGGAGGTGAAGGATGGGTTAAAATCAGGGCTGTGTCCCTCTCTCTGTCTCGTCACGCCAGTGTGAGGTCAAAATGCCGCAGGGATCTCTGCTCACTTGCCTGATAATTATGTACTGCACAGCGCGTCCTGGCTGCAGAACAGGCCAGGTCACAATACAATCTGGCTTCTTCCCAATACAGAGGCACACACACACACACACACAAACACACAGCAGTTCCAAGAAGTGTTTGGATACCGTAGCAGCTCTTAATATATAAATATCATCACATCAGATTTAATGTTAAATCAAGAAGCTTTGATTTAGTTTTAAAGAAACAAAAAAGATTTGTTTTAAAAAATTTGGAAGCAGGGTTTTACCTTAGAAAATAAATGATTAAATAATTCAGTAATTTTTTTATTGTATTTATTTAAACTCAAGTTAATTAATTTAATATATTACATAATTTAATTTAAATTTAATTTAATATATTATACATTTTGTTATAATTCAATTCAATTTAATATAGTATATTATATATTTTATTATAATTCAATTTAATTCAACTCAATATATTATATTAAATAATTTATTATAATTCAGTTCAATTCCACTCAATTAAATTTAGTTCAATATATTATATTATGTATTTTATTATAATTCAATTCAATTTAATTCATTTCAATTCAGTTAAATTCAATTTAAATTCTATTTAATTTATAAGGTTGAAACAGACTTGTGGTTACACTGCTAGAACACCTGTACTAAACAAAACAAATGAAAAACATTGACACAAATGGGTTAAAACAAAGGCTTCAAATTATAAAACAGTAGATTTCAAATTTTGTGCAAAGATTTTTTTTCTTATAGAGCACCTGTAAGAATTAATACACCAACTCAAAAACAAATAAATAAATAAATATAAATTATAAATATATAATATAAATTATAATAAATAAATTAATAGAAAAAAAGAAGCTGGAAAAAAACAAGCAAACTAAATAAAGCCAAATAAAAGCAAAGCAGATTAAACCAAGTAAATCTAAACAAACCCAGGTGAATGAAACTGAAGGAAACCAAACAAAAACAAACCAAACTAAACTAAAATTCACATTGACATTGATAAGTTAGTTCTGAAAAAAGCTTTAGTATACATTCATTTGAAGAATCCAGTTAGAATTTGAAGTGTGGTTTAATTATCCAATTAATTATTAAGTGTGCAAATTTGGTTCATGTAAGCACACAGATACACAGACATGTTTACAGACTCAAACTCTCACAAACGTAACATCCTACAACACCTCAACTACACATTTAATGTGCAGCAACCAATTTCCAGCTTTTTTTCAGCTGTTGGTTGAGATTAAATTTGAATGAAAATGAACACAGCCACATCTCAGAGGCGTACAAGTTTTAAGCAGAGAGAACTGTTGATATGCTGAATGGCAGGCCTTCAAAGACCTTTGGAACAAGATCCAGTGGAGTAACAGAGATATCTCAAGTGCTGGCCACAAATGCCAAGGGGGTTACGCCAGGAAATGCTTTTTGAGCGTTTCCATTTGCTCAGCGATTCATTGCTACAAACGTTTGAAGTAGTGGAGCTCAGGATGATACCATCTGAATCGAACTTTCATTTAGGAAAACATTCTGAGCTGCTTCACAGTTACCATCAGAATCATAACCGAACTCAATTTTTTTCACCACTTCAAATAAACATTTTAAGTACTCAGTACTCTAATCGAGTACGGAAAAACAAATTTGGATCTTTTCATAGCTCAGGACACCTAAATTAACGCTACACGTAACCTGTCATATTCTGAAGGATAGTGTAACTAACATGCCATGTTATGCTCTGAGCGTCTCAACGGACAAGTGATACAAGGCGTCATGCACATTCCTTTCAAAGCGCTCTCATGTAACCCCTGTGGGTCTCAGATATCAGGTATTGACTTTAAAAGACTTAAATTAGTCAGCCATTAGAACGAACTGACTCAGGGTGGTGACTCTCTGTGAATAATGCCATATGTCTTGAGGTACAGTAGATTAAACAAATTTCCTTCATCTTCCCCAGGTGATCCCACAGGAACGGGCTTCTCCAGCTGCTGCCTTTTCACCCTTGCAATCAGAGTAATGATACACAGCATCAAAACACACACTGAATATACAGCGCCGTGACATTCTAGCAGAGTTGTGGCCTTGCAGTCTGAATTGAGTGTGATGAGACTGAAAGACCGGGTGCCACAAAATACAACCGAGACAATAAACAGACAATTTATGAGATTAATAGAAGAATGAGATCAATATTTCATGTGCGCCGTCCTCGCCACTTGTAGACAACAACAGTCAAGCGCCAAAACTAGTTTGATTCACAAACGGATGATTCATATGTGCTAATCCTTTTCAAAAAGACTCGCAAATCAGTTTTAAATACATAAATTAGCAGAATGAATGACTGATTTGGACAATTCTTGACTGAAGTGCATTTTAGAAATAGGAAATACAATATGGTCAAGCAATAAATTAAAAAAATGATATGATAAAATAATAAATGCAATGGTCAAGCAGAATAAGGCACTAATGTGTGTACAAATACATACATACATACACACACATACATATTAAATAATAGTTGCTAAAGTGTGCCAGTTATATTTATACAGGAAACTGCTAGACCGCAATTAACAAAAAAAAAAAAAAAAAAAAAAAAATTATATTGAAAGTAAATTATTGAAAAGCTACAGTTCAGAAATTGTACCATTTTTAAACCTAATTATACGGGTGTTTAGGAATCTGAACCATAACATTCATAAAGCTTCATGCTCTATACAGTATATGTAATGTGTATCCTGAACTAACTATATCGGTTTGCACCAGCTTTGCTTATGTTTTAACACTAGGAAAATTGAACATTATCAGTATGCAGATGCAACCCAGTGCACATGCACATTAGCGTCTGGCTGTCTGCAATCAACATGCTGTACAAAACAAAGCTACAGCTCAATTAAAAGTGTGATTTGACTTCATAGTTAAGCAAAGCATGGAAACTGGAAAGTTCTGACTTTTCAAATCAAGGGCAATCATATTTAATGAGGGAAGTTAGGAAAACGTCTTCATTATGTTACGAAAACGCAGCAGATTTTCAAAGAGCAGCGGAAGGTAGCTTTGTTAAAGAGAGTTATCCGTTTATCCACTCAAGCACGCCTGTTTCAGAGGAAGTAACTCAAAACATCACCCGATGCCATCTACAATCCATCCGCCAGTCATGTTTATGAAATAGCCATTCATTCAACTTCAGTAAGGATTTTCCCAAGGAAATGTCAAAGTATTCTTTGTGTTTCATATCTGATATTGCACACTCACATTCTTAAACAATTGCTACTCTCGCGCTGACGTCATGTAAATACCACTACACAGAATACACGCCTCTGCCCAGATTCCTCAACAAACCGTGTAAAACACTGGCACAAAATGCTCATCTCACAGCTGTGAACTAAGCAGCGATGATACATGTCTATTTTCAATGTCTAGTAAGTGAAGCGGAGTAGGTTACATCTGCCATAAAGCATTCCTGGGGGAATTTTTCTTTTTGTTTTTTTAATCTAAATGCATTTCTAAACTCTCAAATGCAAGCTGACTTCACTTATAAGATTAATAATTATGTACAGAAATTTGTGTTCCAGCAGATTCAAACCAAGTGTGCATATACTGCACATGGATGTGTTTATTTATGTTTATTTATATTTGCTTTATGCATGCATGTAAATACCCTCGTTCTAATATTGATGAATGTGGATTATTTTGGATAACTGAGCACATGCCTGCAGCTAGAAATCTCCATAATACAACCCAAACCATCTCCACATAAAGACTTTTTGCCCAACCTCTCTCTTTGAACAGCTTTTTGTCATATGGGTCTTGTTTTCAAAAACAAGCAGAGCAAAGTCAAACAGACCGAAGGGTGTTAAGATGCATTTTTAGATTTTTACATTTAAATTTCAAATTACAGTCATTTAAAACCGCAAAAAACTGATGCTGATCAAAAAACAATGAAAACAACAGAAAACACTGCTCATGCATTCGAAATTAAAACTGGAGAGTAAATTACAAAAAGTAAACATAGTACGCAAACAGAGGAAGAAAGAATAATGCATCACAAAATTCGACCATCAACATCGACCTCTACAAATTTCTGCCTCATTCTACATTACATTCAAGACAAACAACCAACTGAGAAGGGCCTCCTAAAGTAAGCAATGTACTTTCATCAGGAGAAGTTGTAAACCTGATCTGACAGATCTTTGCATTCATGTATGTTTTTTTCAGAAATCAGAAAGGTCTTTAACAAAGAGGTCAAATCTTTTTCCACCATTACATTTAGTGAGAACAGCAGCCTGGAGAGAAAAAAAAAAGAAAGGAGTTTATTTTTATATCAAACCACAATTGGCCACAATGGGTGCTTCTGGGACACTTTGATGGCCAGCTGAATGACATGAGAGGCTGTTCAGTCTAAACACCCCCCCCAAAAGTATGGCTAAATCTATCAGACGGGCTGTAAAACTGCCTGTCTCCACAGCAATATAATCAAGGATGGGGCCACAGTACCCTTGCCAAGGTCCCTGGCTGGAGAAAAAAAAAAAACACTGACAGTCTCCAAAATAAAAGATGACAACCACTTGAAGTTTCTCATCTGATTCATTATGCACACAAGTTATCAGAAAACAGGCATATGCAAGTACTAGAAAAGCAATGTGCTCCATGAACTACTGTTGTATAGAAATAAAACTATAAATGAAAAGAAACCTAGTTTTTTTTCAAAAAGCACCAGGTACGACATTTTTATTTATGTCCTGCAGTAAATGTTTGTGGAAAACCAGACTGCATTACCCTAAGTGTTATTGTTTTATGAGTTTGTCTTTATATCAAATATAGAATTGTACAGAATTGAAGTATACAACCTGTACTTGGTGTAATGCGGACACTCCAAATCACACATCTCTCCATAGATTTATACAAAGTTTGCTCATTCAAAAGTGTTGGATTCTTAACATATTAAAAAAAGAACATTTGTAGCCAAGTAGTCCTCCAAGAACTTGCTTTAATAGGATGTTATGTAATAAAAATATGATTTCTTCTTTTTTTAATTATTTAAAAAAAACAAATAATCATCACAGTCTGGAGTCCTTGGATGATTTAACAGAATGTCTGTCTCTGAACAAAATATATGCCCCCTATAAGATTTCAAATCTCACATGCAGTGCTCAGATCTGTCAAAACAAAGCAATATAAACTTTAATAAAATACCCACATTTTATACAGTGTCTTCTATGAACGTACAATTGAAATAGATGTACCAGCATGTACTAAAGGATTAGACGTGCTTAATGGTTTAGCAGTTAAGGCTGACAGCTGCACGTCGGACCTCAGAAGACACTAATATGTGACAGCAGTAAGAATGGCCTAGAATATGTACACCTTGCTGAGCATTTGGTTTCTACAACATGTCACGACAACTCTCAGTTACATTTGATTCATTGGAGATCCAATCCAAACTATTTGGACTCCCTCAGTGATGTGTAACAATGCAGCTTTGCACATTGCCAGAGGAAGGATCTAATGGTTCCGAACAGGGATGAGCAAAAAGAATGTGAGAACTGGCTGCCTTTCAGTCTAGGAGCGTGATTTTAAATTAAATTCACAAAGCTGCACAAAATGCCAGATTTGATGTTTAAGTCGAATTCAGTGAAATAAAAACATTTAAAAAAAAACATTAAAATAAATAATAATAATAATAATAATAATAATAATAAAGAATCTGTATCTCTCTCTCTCTTATAATATATATATATATATATATATATATATATATATATATAAGAGAGAGATATATAAGAGATTATTTCCTGCGATAAAACATTTGCCTATAGAAATGCTTTTTTTATTATTAGCTAATTTTTTTAAATCAGTTATATATGTATGATCATACTAAAATAAACATGTAATAGATAATCGTCTGATCTAATTAAATCAAATTCAGACTTAATGTCAGGAAGTTGCAAATATTTAGATTTCAAAACACTATGACCCTCAGCAGATATTCTCATTTCTGCTTTGCTGTTACCATAGACCTGCCAACACAATATTAATTAATTTCAAACATTACTTTTGTAACCATACACTCATCAAGAGTGTCTTAAAACAAAATCATATTTTATATATATAAATAATATTAAACAAAAATTAAACTGACTGTGGAGATTAAAAAAAAGTTACAAAGAAACAGCTAGCAACACACTGAATTTACATTGTTTATACGCATTTAAATTTTGTGGTTCAAAGAATGAAATATATTAGTTATTATTTAATTTAATTTAATTCAGAATCATTCTTGTTACTAAACACCATATATTGTGTAAAGCTATACTATTGATGGTTCATCTATAGTTCACAGTGGATAATTCTGTTTTTCTACTGTAGGCTACCCTGTTTGAGTGTTTACTAAAACAGCCTATTGTTCTCTAATGAGATTCAATTAAACTGTTTTAGTGGTTCTGCATCAGCTCATAATTACGGTTCACTCTCTGTGATGCACAAAGTGCCACCCCATTCTCTCCAGGGGCCAAAGAAACACAGCCTCTCTCTCACATTCTGTGTACAAGTCAGTTGTGCTCTCTTTCGTCTGATCATGGTGAGAGGATTATGAATTGGACATTCTTAATTACAGCATGTTAAATTGCCCATCTGCATAAAGGGATTTATATGCACATGAATATGTATGCAGCTCATTGCAAACTCCTAACAGTGTTGCATTGGTTTCCAAGCCACAGCAACCCTATGCAAATGTGTTTGTTTATTTGCTTGTAAGGCAATACGAAAGAACGTAGGAGAAAAGAGAGCATTTGCTTTGTGCAAGTACTGACAGCATGTGCCCAGACTCCACTATAGCAATGACTTTGCAGCCAAATCAAATATTAATAGCACGAAATGGAAATCAGAATGTGAATTCTCCTTGCGTTCAAGGTGATAAACTCAAGCTGTTTACCTTTCCACCTGCAACGCTCTGCTCTCCCGTCAGGCCAAATTTACCTGTTCACCAGAAGAAAACTAGAGTAGATTCACTTTCGAGGAAAGAATTTGTCTATTGCTTGCAAGGTAATAAAAGAAAAGTGTGAAAGTTTAAGGAACACTTGTATTTCAGGTTTTAGATCTGTATGAATTTGTAAAATCAGTGTAGTGTTATTGAGAGTAAGTGAAGCTTACAGGGCTAAGTTCATGCTTTTGAAGGTCTGCAGCAAAATGAAAGAGAATTCAGGACTTTTTAGACCAGTTTAACTGAAGTGAGGTTTTTAGAAAAGTTTATGACATCTCAAAGTGCCCCTATTATGGATTTTTGAAAAAGATTGAATCCCAAGCCGTTTCATGTTGACGTCAAACATTAGCCAATTGTTGGTCTTTACGCATTGGTCTGACCGTAAATGCAAATTCATTCTTTGCCACTTCGCTTTTGGGGTGGTAAAATAGTGGTTTCCTCAGTAAGGCTGTGCACAAAGCAGCCCTGTGCTCAAAAACACTGCTTTATCAGGTATTACAGGCATGATGAAATGAAAATGAGACCAGTTGAACCAATTACTGCTGATTAGAGCAGTGGAAGAGGAAGAGAGAAAAAAAAATACAATACAGTGATGCACTGCAAACAAAAAACTATTTGTACTGAACAAAAGGCCACATTTTACGACCTTAATATCTTGCCAGCCTGAACTCAGTGAGAGTTTAAAACTTCACAAAAACTGTAAAGCCTATCTCCAGCAGCTACAGCACTTTCAGTAAGTAATTCCCTTCAATCAAAGCCTTTTCTTCCACAAAGCAACTCTCCGATTAAGACTCCAGAAGTGAACAGCTCAGTTCGATACAAAGCATGTGAAGCCATGAATCTGCAGACTTTGTCCCCTGTGGTCTGTCAGCATCTAATCCCAACCGACTGATGGAAAAGATCCCCTTCGCAGTAATCTGATTTCAGGTCTCTCAGGACACCCCAGGATGAAATAAACCTTTCTAGCAGATTATATGCATCTGGTGAAGATCCACTGGCAGACAAAAACACTCTTTCACAAAATGCCGCCTCAGACAGAACGGAGCAGCATTATGAAGCGAGCTATATGTGGAGAACCTTTTCAGACCAGTGATGGAAACTCTGTTTGGAAGCCACTTAGTTGTGAGATGCTATTCAAAGTCTTGTAGACAACCTATACTCTCCACAACAATTTATAAAACAGTCTTTATCCACACAGACTCACCTTGCTGTCAGAAAGTCATTGATAAAGGTTTGGATGTGAATAGCTGCTTGAAATGTACAAGTCTGAAACAAAGCACAATTAGGAAACGATGTCTATCATAATCAAGGTTCATGGGCTAATTTTCTCTAGAGTTTTCTTAAAATTTACAACAGCAATAAAATTCTGGAATATGTGTCCCTTCTGCTGCAAAGCTATTATAAGCTTTTTAAAAAACTGCTTAACTTTATGAGACTTGTGACTCTCTCAACGGACACTTTAGCTTAAATATGAACTCATAAATTATGCTGCGTAGATGTAATTTCACAAATAATTATAAAGAAATGGCAAGTAACATGCTACATAAAAGACTGTGTTATAAAACACGTAAAATATATTATTAATAAAACTTCAAAACTCCCACAATCTTTAGTTTTTGCTACTTTTAAACAGTAAAATAAAAAAAAATAAAATAAAATAGTTATGAAAGAAACTAAGATTTTCTGAAATACATTTTACAAGATAATATTCCAGTCTTTCTATTTAATTTTTATAGTAATTGCAAAAACAATCTACTTCTGATGGAAAATTGTTTTCAGTGTTTACATGGCAGAAAAACTATGCAAAACTTATATTTTAAGCTATTAAAGTGTGGGATCATGAAGCTTTTAAAGAAATTAATATTTTTATTCAGCAAGATTGCATTAAAATATTTTAAAAAGTGACTGTAAAGATATGTATAATGTTACAAAAGATCTTTATTCTTTTATATTTATATATTTGCTCTACACTTTGCTATATTAAAACAAACATTAAGCAGCACAACAGATTAACAAGAACACCACCACTTCAGCTTACTATGTGAAAATTCCTATTTGTCATGACAGAAATATTACATTCTAAAATCATACAATTTAAAATAGCCGTTTCAGTTTAAATATAATTATACAATATTAGCAGCCACGGTGAGCATAACATATTTCCACTAAAACAAAACTTTTGTGTTTAAAAATCTTAGTATTTTTACCTTATTCTTAAGACAATTCACAGGCACATATAAAATTAACTTTTTTCTCTCATTTGCCACCTTAAGATATTTTTTTCTGTTTTTCCAGTGCAAACTAGGACTGCCATAAGCAAACAATATCGGTCAAAATAAGGTATTTTTAAACGCATCACTGACAAGAATATGATGCCACAAAATACTGTCTAGGTAGGTAGTTCAATAGTTTTGGTAGTGAAAAATCCCACAGATTACTTCCACTTCTAGAGATGGTATTCTCACTTGTTTTGGACTACAAAGTTCTATCATGAGAGATTTATAACATCTGCAGAGAAACATCAGGCTTCGTTCACCAGCTGTCACACAGAACAGTGAAATTCACAGGAATTCTTTCACCATTTCTGCAGCTATCCTTCTAAAATGCGTTTATGACACCACGCATGTTATGCTAAAAGGTCGAACAGTACGATTTGCAGACTGTAAACCTATTATTACCCATGAAGACACCGGAAAGTAACTAATGACAGACTAATGATTTCTCAAGCACGTTGAGATAACACAAATCTGTTAGTGTGGAATCAATCTTACAGCAAGATGCAGCTCAAAGCCTCCGGTAACAAACTAACACCACAGCGATGCCACTCAAAATGCCATACCTTCTCTCCTGGTCTGTCTTTCCCTGAATCCCTCTGGAGAAGACATGGCAGATGGGCATGTTGGTGGACCCGTATTGACACATTAAGTAGTGGATTTTGAGGTCTAGTGCTCTGAACTCCCGCAGCACCATTACAGCTGTCCGGGGCTCTTTGTAACACACTGGCCAGCAGCTGCAGAGCTGGATAATATTACTCGATAATTGGGAGGCTACAAGCTCAAGACCCGCAGTAACCTTGTTTGACGTGACTGAGAACATTAGAGTCAAGGTTAATAGAGTAAAACTACTGCAAGTCTGAGGTCCATGTGTAGTACTAGAAGTGATGTTTTGAAGGTGCCTTGGTTTTGAGATGTTGTCTCTAGTGGGGATCAAATATAATATAAATCCAAACCTTAACATAATACATAAACTATACAAACTAAAACCAATCAATCAAAACTAGTGAACAAATGCAAACTAATATACAAACTGAAATATGTTTTCATTAAACTAAAATGTAAATTAAATAAAACACCAACTAATAAAGCTAACAAATATACAAACTTAAAACTACTGTATTATTTAGCAGTTTAGGATTTTATTCATCTACAAATTAAAACACAAAACACAAATATGCAAACTAAAACTAATAAAGCCATCGTTTATGCATATTAGTTTGTATTTGCTTTTAATAATTTTTTTCTCTATGTTATTTCGATTTTTTTTTGTTTGTTTTATTTAGTTTATGTTAGTTTAATAAAAAACAATAACTGACAGTTTGTGTATTGTGTTTTCATCAGTTATTTTAATTTCATTAAATAAAATAAAAAACAAAAAAATATTTCAAGTACTTAAATGATTTTATGTATTAAACTAAATGACACAAACTACTATTCAAACTAAATTGAACGACTGTTTCATTTATTAATTTATTGTTTTATTTAATACACAGAAAAGAAAGATAATGGTTAAATATTTGAATAACACACACACTATTAAACGATGGTGAGAACTAACATAAAATCATACAAATATAAAATTTTATAATATCAAAAACAACTTCCTATTTAGTTATTAAACCATTGGGTCTATCAATCAAACCAGACTAAATCACTTTTACCTAAAACCTTGAAACTACCCAGATTTTATCAGTTAAAGAACAATACGGAGTACGAATTTAATGAGTTGCGAGGCCATTAAAACAATTACTCTAGTTCATAAATAATTCAAGCATGCCGGTGGTCTCCGAATTCAGGTTTGCTGGCCAAAAATCACTCATGTCATTTTGGTTTCTAGATGAATATTGGATTACAAGGAGAGCAAGCGAGCTCTAAGGGAGGCAGTGTGGTTAGAAAGTACATTTCCATAACAACAAAACCAGCCCAGGTAATTGCATTTTGGACGTGTTGTGCATGGGCTAGTATTGAGGATCTAGAAACGCTGGTTCACTCTGACAGAAACGCCTCATGCGATTAATCCCACTTCACTCAGTCCATGAAACACGATTGAGACTGGCAATTTTCATCGCTGGGTACAAACTCTTTCAAGAGACATGCTCGAAAGGGATCCACAAAAAGGGTGCTCGTGTAGGTCACTGCAATTAACCTTTGAGTGACATTCTGTGAGCTTAATAGCACCTTACCTTGCAAATAACAGCTTTTTATACTCACTTTGTCTTTTGGGGTTAAAAGGTGACCATGTTCACGGTCAAAGACTATAACTCTCTTTCTGTTTCAAACAGACAGAATTGACACCACTAATTTGTCTATTAAAATATCTGGCGAGCATGACCACGTTTTGAAATTGGACTTGAATTGCGATATTATTAAGTTTTATGATTTATGCAGCTCATGTTTAACAATTAGTTTAAAATACATAGTTTAAACAATTGTTCAAAACTGGTTGACACACAAAAAAAAAAAAAAAAAAAATATATATATATATATATACACACACACACACACACACACACACACACACACACTACATAAATTATATATATATATATATATATATAAGATGCAAGATGCAAGTACAAGATACAAGATGCAGTACAAGCCAAGCAACTGAATATAGTAAGAAATACTATCAGTTAATTTAAATATAGACATAGTAAGTAAATAAGTTTTGCATGTCTATAAATACTGTATACGATTTTATTTTCCCCTTTTCAATTCACAGTTCTGCAGTAAATCACGACTTTAATACATATGCATGACTCTCCCATCCTCCCTGTCTCCATAACTTTGGATTTCCTTTCTTCAAAAGACAAAAAAAAAAAAACATGCCACTAAGAATGGTGTGTCGTTGACAAATTACATTGCCAACATAGAGCTTGAAATGTCCGTTTGATACCCAGCTCGTTTGTCTATGATATTCAAATGTTTCTCTTTGAGGAAGCAATAACAGAACAGAACCAGTGGGAGATTCTGAAAATATCACCAACCATAAAATGCTTGTGCTTCGTTTATCTGTAATGTGTTTTCAGCTTCCAACATTCATGAATTCCCACGTAGCAGAAATGTGGGTCAGATTCTTCTCTCAATGCTGGAAACGAGCCTTCTGGCTTAAGCGTAACGTCAGAAACATGGGACTTAGATGCTCATGAGCTTTTGTTACGAGTTTAATATAAATGTGGCAAATGGACACAATAGGCTTATGTAACCAAACTTTCATCTACGTAAAGAAGCCATGTACTAATAATCTAAGTTTGCGACTTTTAATTCATGTCTGTTCGCTCTGAGCCAAGGTCAATAATATTCCTGCATACTACTGAATGACGACAAAAACGTGGATACGCAAAAACCAAAAGTGAAATAAAATGGACTTTAGAGGGACCGAAACAACTGTTTATCCAATAAACTGCTTTCTAGAATGAGACTGTCGCTCCCCATTACATCTGAAACTGACTAGCATTAGCAAATGCTACTAAAACAAAAGCTACCGAATATAGTATATGACAGAAGATGTGTGATAGAAAAGCCATTTGTCATTGATTGTATGGGGGTAATAAAAAAGTTGTAAAAATGAGCTTGGACCGAAATTCATTATAATCTGTTTACAAAACTTAACGCCCACTTAATCTTGAGTTAAATGAGTTTAGGCCTACGAGTATATGACTGGTAAATGATAGACTAATTATATGAACATCAAACTTTCACCAAGTCATCATTTTCATTGCCTTTTAATCACAGTAAACTTTCAGAAAAGCCTTAAAACCAGAGTACTAAAATGGACAACAAATTAAATGCCCAGTCTTGTTTTGATGGTGAACATTAATTAATGAGCAGCAAAGCAACAGCTACAAGACAAAAATGCAAGAATAATTTATTTTAAATGACAAGAACCAACTAAATAAAACTCCAAAAGACCTGTAATGCAAGTTTTGCTCTTTACTCAATATCTGTGAGATCTGAGGCAAATTAGGTTTGTCCACACCAAGTGGCTCATTGTATCCACAGACAAATATGCAATATTTTACTTTAAATGAGAAAACGGAATCAAACGGAGTGCCTCACATAATCGAAATACTCCTAAAAGTTTACCAAGTGGACCGAAATGACTTGTTCACTGCAGCCTTTAGTTTCTTCGTCCATTAAAATGCTTCCTAGAATGAGAATGTCCCTTTTGCCTAATAGCATCACTTACACGGGCAACAAATTAAGTGTGTCCAGACAGTTCTGACACCAAGTGCTGATTAACAACCGCCCTACCGTGACAAGACAAAAGTCAGAAGATAGATGCATAAGAATGTTCATTTTAAAATAGCACAATGCAAGACAAAATTCCCTGTGATGACCTACTGACTTTAAACTACTGCAAATGGAGATTTGACTCTCCGACAAGTGTTAAACCCGATCCTAGAATATGCCATGGGATTGTCCACTTATTCCACGGGAGCTGTGTAGCATTCCAGCCGAGACAATTTGAGAACCTGAGCATGAACATCTATAGCGAGCCACGAGGAAAGAAAACAATAGCCTTAAGTGTCATGAAATGCTGAATTAGCCAATTATCTAGCCTGTCTACTGTAACAATACTTGAGATTCCGGTAGCCCAAACAATGATTTTATCAAACCCAGAGGCAACTGCGAAACAATGAAATCACTTTCACCTTCAGCAGACCTCTATTAAAATGTTCTTAGCACTGATACAATGTCTTGGAAATGCATCATAAATTCAGTATGTGCTAATAACAAAATGTCACGTTCCAAAAGTTGCCTGTATTAGATTGAGAAAATACTGCATCATATTTGAGGTGAACAAATTAATGCAAGACGCATTTAGTTTGATACTGAATAGTCATTCTCAGTGAAAGGGTTAAATCTGAAGCAGAAGACGGCACAAAATGCTACAATACAATAATTTTCATATGCATAGTCTACAATTCCAGTTGCAACACGGCCCACAGTAATGCATCTGTTGTGCAGTATAATTTAAAAGATCAATACAACAACCATAGTCTCATTTCCTACCGGATTTCTAAACCAACTATTTTGACAGCAGCTGTATTAATTATGTAGAAAGTAAAGCAAAATTCATTAAAAGTTGGTCCTATAGTACAATTTATTGGCAGTTTGTTCTCAAAAAGTTTCTACCCCCAAACTAAGCAAGTGTTACTTGTCAAGAAACGTCTCTATTGCAAAACACAACAAACTAATTAGGCAAATGACCTTAAAGACCATTTGTCCTCAACAAACATATCATCAGCTGTTCATTTGTACGGATTCCAATCATTCTTGCAGTGGCTTGAATCTCAACGAAACACAAGGGAGAGAACATGGCTATTTACTGCTAAGATAATTCACACTTAACAGAGAAGCCAAAAAATAACTTTAAAGTATATTTGGATAATAAAAAACTAATTGTATAGGTGAATATTATCGTTAATAAAAGAACCACGAAAAGAAAACTGCCATGAAGCTATATTAGAAACCTGTACTGAAAAATCAGGCTATACGTTGAACTCATGTATTTTAAAAGAAAAATCTATTAAATGTCACTGAACAAAGAGCTAAGCAATTTTGTGTTATTAAAGGAAAAAAAAACCTCAATGTGTGATTTTGATGAAACCCATTCCTTACCATTTCTCCTTTATCTCTCTTTTGTCCAGAATGTCCTGCCAAACCCGGAAGCCCTTGATCCCCCTTTCAAATACACATAAGTCACATTATGCAATGTTAATATGCTAAATCGGCTGGCTGTATCAGGTCTAAAACGCTGTGATCAAAATTCAAAGAGGAGTCCTAGCCTGAACTCTGGCTCTTTGTACTTCAGAAGAGATTAGCTGAACATCACCCGCTGATGAAGTGCATGTCTGTGCCCAAACACCCCCTTATTTGCGCTAAATTGGTTCTAATAAGCTTTTATTTCTGCCTCTGGCTGTCATCCAGGTATACGGACTGGCGTAAATGTGCTTTAATTGGCCATTCATTTTGTATGCGGCATTACCTCAGGATCCATTGTGGAGCGCTAACTCGCTGATTTTTAGTATGCTTTCATGGTTTAACTTTACCTTCAGAGAGGGACAGTGGCATCGGTCGCTGGGCAGCTGGGCAGGCATGGAGAGCATTCTGTGGAGGTATCCTGTGACCAGTGGGGCCGCTGTGGGGTTGTGGGTCACTACAGGTTCACACTGGTTAGATACAAAAAAAACAAACAAAAAAAAACATGTGTTAGTCGTAAATTATTTAAACGTAGACCAGAATAATTAATTATCCACTTTGAAATGCATGGATTTATGGGGATTTTATACATTCTGCATGCATGTATGCATTTTCTTGTCTAATGCGTAATTCTGGCACCTGATATATCATTTGGTTCAGTAAAGTCACATTAATGTTATCAAAGATGTTGGTAAAAATGTTCAGCATTAGAGCTCCATTTTAATGACTTTAGGAGCAGCACTCTAAGCACAATCATAGCGTTTTAGAAATAAAATTAATTAAAAAGTCTTAAGAACTGAATAAATGCACTACTGTTCAAAGGTCTGTTTTCAGCACGTTGCATATAGTAAAGCAATAATTGTAGTATTGTGAAACATTAATCGGAAATGATGATAATGTTTAATATCTGTTATGTAACGTAATTTACTCCTGTGACTTTACTGATACTTTTACTGTACTGTTAAAAAAATAAATAAATAAAATTTGTCCTCAATCATTGAGTCATGAATTCTTAAGAGGAATCAAAACTGTTATTCTAAATATTTCCCATTCTGACTAATACCTCAGAAAAAGGAGCTCAGTAAACTGTGGTCCCTCAAGAGCTGGTGCCCTAGGCAATCATCTGTGTTGCCTAATTACATGACAGGCCCCACTGGCCACTTGGACCATTCCACTTCCATGTTGAAAACACCAAGGAAACATTATCCCAAACGCTGAGAGGGGGGATTAGCACACAACTGTAAAGACCATGTACCAATTACAGCATTGAGCAGGGATGTGGATTTTCTCTAATCCAATCGTTTAAGACAGAATGTTGCCTTTAATTAATTAGAAATTATCGACCAGAGCAACTCGAGCTAAAATGATGCCCTCAAGGGCTTTGTCCACATTGGAAACGCTCGGTCCAAGAACAATATGTGGAAATCATTATAGGTCTGTCCCAAAACCTACATTTTTGCCTTTGGGGGCGGAATTTTAAAACCGTTCCAAAAGTTATCTTTTTTAAGCCAAATTCAGAATTTCATGTATCCTTCTCAGAGAAGGAAATCCCAAAATGCATGGCAATGAGATTAGTGAAAAACAATGGAAAAATGGTAGGTTAAACGAGAAAAGGATGATTATAAATAATTCACTTTTTACCAATAGATTTTTAGTCAATGCCTTGACCCTCAAACTCAAGTCTGAGTTTGACAGAAGTTTTTATTTGACAGAACAAATAAACAGACACAGAAGGATACAGAACTGTTTATTTGAACAGTACACTTGAATTTTTGAAGAATTCACTTGAAGACATAAAGCAATGAAAATATTTTTTTAAAGAAAGAATGTGTCACCATAGGGCCATTTTCGAGGCTGCCAGAACAGCGTATGCAATTTGCATCCTGTGTATATAATTGTTTGGCAGTCAATGGAACAGTCACAAGCCTCACGGTTTTCATTCAAAATATCTTAGATTGTGTTCTGAAGACAACGTTTTTTGGGGTTTGGAACAACATGAGGGTAAGTGACTAATGACACTTTTTATTTTGGGGTAGAGTAACCCTTTAACACTGCTACAGCATAAACCAGAACATCTTACCATAGCTCCAGGAGAATCGCAGCATCTGTCCAGATCAGCTATTCTAGCATCACAGAAGATCAGAATCTCCTCAAGTTCAATCTGTAAATCGGTAAATTAACATTTATGGGCATGAACACGCATAACTGACAAATCAATCCAACAAATTTGTAGCAAATTACTCAATTTTGACCTGCAACAGGTTTGGGCATGAAGTGGTTTCCACCATAGTTTAACAATCACTAAAAGTAAAGCTTTGCATTCATATTTGGATGTAGCAAATGATGAGAACCTCAGTCCACAACTCACATCCACTGGACGTCCATCCTCAACTCGAGTGGTGATGAATGTGCGTCCGCTCACGTTCATGCCAGACCTTTCAGCGGTCACCTGACGCTCAATTAATTTGCAGTCCAGGTAGATGGAGACGGCATTGCTCTCGACAGAAACACCTAGCTTGTGAAACTGTCGATCGAAGAGAGCATGCAGGTCTCGGTTCTTGAAAACGTACAGGAGGCTGTTTTTCAGAAAACCCTGAGCCAAAAACTCGACTGTTTTTTTAGCTCCATCCACTATTAATGACACCTAAATGAAGAAAAAAAGAAGGGGTGAACATTAGTGGCTCATTAAGACATTTAATGACATAAGCTGACTGAAGTCTGAAGTGACTGCTGTGAGAGGGCCATTTATATAATGATAATTTTGCCAGTCTTGCAGGAGTTATTGGTTTTGAACATAGTTTGCTTGATCAATGTCATTCTTTGCAGATCTAAATAAAATCTTGGAATCTTTTTTCACATACCTGTGTATCTCCACCTTTATCAAAGATCTGCACAACAAACCAGCGATCTTTCTTTGTGGTTTTTCTGAGCCGGAACGTGGCAATAATGGAGTACTCGTGAGAAAGACCATTTGGGAACACAGATCTTTAAAGAGAGATAAAAAAAGAGAGACAACAATAACATTTGCAATTAAACATTACCAAAATAATTAAGTTATTAACTTAATTAACTAATTAAGACTGCCTTTAAGTCACAATAAAAGCATTTAAAGTGAAATTACAGTTACAACGTAATGTTTTCTTTTTAAATATTTAAAAATGTAATTTATGCCTGTAATGCAAAGCTGGATTTTCAGCATCTTTACTGTATTCTTCTGTGTCACATGATCCTTTAGAAACCATTCTGATATACTGATTTGCTGTTCAAGAAAGTTTAAACCCATTAATAAATAAATACTAAATCTAACTGACCAAAAATTAGGCTAAACGGTAGAAAATGACAGTCCAGGTGCATCTCAATAAATAAGAATGGAAAAGTTCATTTATTTCAATAATTCTACTCCAATTATGAAACTCGTGTTTTAAATAAATTCAGTGCACACAGACTGAAGTAGTTTAAGTCTTGAGCCTGATGATTTAGGCTCACATTTAACAAAACCAGCTAATGTTTAAAAATCAGCTAATCAATCAACTTAAAACTTAAACTACTTCAGTCTGTGTGCGTTGAATTTATTTAATACACAAGTTTCCCAATTTGAGTTCAATTACTGAAATAAATGGACTTTTCCATGACATTCTAACTTACTGAGATGCACCTGTAAACATGTATAGATGAATTGCAAACAGAAGTAACTGAATCAGACTTCTTAATGCCACATAAGAGAGCACAAGAATGCTCTAGAAAGTTTTTAATTACTGTCCAACTCAACAATAAAGTGGTAATTTCAATTACCAAAAACTTCTTTTAAAAGCTTCAATTAGCCAAGTGCATGTTCTCCACTGCATTTTTCTCTTTAGGCTTGCCTGTAAGATTTATAAGATTTTTTAACAGAAAACACTAAAACTGTCCTTGCAAGAACTGATGTTATTCTGTCTGTCTGTGTATTGTTTGAAACCACTGAGATGTTTTCACTCTTCTGAATAAACACTGTAGAGGTTACTTGAAGAAAACTCAAAAAAAAAAATATTTAAAGCTTTCATCTGGTTATTAAAATGTTGAAGAGTAACATTACAATTTCCAATGAATCTCATAACCCTGTAAATGATACAGAAAGAATTACTCCCATTTTCCTTTTTCATTTCTTTCACACGCTATTTGGTAATTTACTGGCACTTCATCAAACACAATCAGTAAAACTGACAATAAGACAATCTCATGTATGAATACTTTTTTAAAAAAGGACAGAAGAGAATGGGAGAAAGAGAAAGAGATCAGACTTGCAAGAGACAGGCTAAAAATGAGTTTCTTCTCAAATAGATCATTCTCTATTCTCTCTAGGCACGTCTGCATAGCGTATCTCCTGCTTTCACAGTCAGAGTGAGGAAAATGCACATTAATTAAAATGATATATACTCTGACTTTACATGCTGGCAAGATCAAATGCTTTTAGAGAAGAGGAAGACACAGGAGGGAGGCTTATTGGAAACTAGTACAATGGAATATTACTAAAACTGACCGCAAAATGTAATAATCTATCAAAATATCACTCAAGCCATCACTTACTCACCCTCAAGATACAGTGGAACACAAAGTAAGTAGTAAGGAATCATGAATAAAGTTTCAAAACCTCAGTAGATGTGAGAATTTTCAGTGAATAATGTCTTAAACCTTTAAAAAAAATGGATTTAGAAAATGTGCATTCAATGACAGAATATTCTCGAAGTATTTCCTCTGCACTCCACTAGAGAAAGCAAGTCTTCTTGGAATGGCTTGAGAATTCCTTTACTCAATCTAGCATTTATCTAGTTAAAGGAGGAGGCAATAATAGGTTTAATAGGTTCAAAATTAGAGAAGGAGAAAATACTTTTTTGGAAAGGCTGAGTAACTGATTTTATGAATGCAACCATAAATTAGACTTGATATGGCCAGCCGGTGGAATGGACTTGTGCCGAGAGAGACCTCATAAGTGAGTGCAGTGTTTCGAAGCCACCAACCTGGGCACCGTGACATCAATTCACTTCATCACTGAGCTGTTAAATAGGGACATCAGAGGCCATATGCCAAATATGATGGGATTCAACACTCTAATTCAGCCTATATTAAACTAATCTCTGAACACGCAGATTAATAAGCAAACAAATGGTACAACTGCAAAAAATAAATAAATGAACAAGTTGTTCGCTAAACAAGTTCACTCCCCTGTGCAAATTATATTATACTCATTTACTGTGTATGTGTGTATATATACACATACACACACATTTACATATACATATACATAAAATAAATTAAGAAATATTTAACTTAATAAAAGGTTGGCTTCCCAGTATATACAGTATAACATAAAATATAATAATTAAGGCTGGTAAGTTTTTTACATTTTTTATCAAATTAATCGTAAATTTGCACATCAAAAGTTTTTATTCTTTATTTTTAAATCATTGTTTAAAGCGTCAAACATGGATGACGAAAAGTAGCTTCAGCAAGAAATATTTTGATAAAATGTATTACAGGTAAATGATGAGACAATTGTAATTTTTTGGTGGGTGAACAACACCTTATATCATTTATTTTATAAATATTATTATTACTGTGGAAACATTTGAAAATAATGGTAACACTTTACAATAAGGTGCCATTTGTTAACATTCATTCAACTAACATGAACAAACAATGATCACTACATTTATTACAGTATGTATACATCTTTATTAATGGTTGTTCATAAAAATACAATAATTCATTGTTAGATCATGTTAGCTCACAGTGCATTAACATATTTTAAACAATTAAAACAATATTTTAATAATGCATTAGTAAAAGCTAGCTAACTAAGATTAATAAATGCTGTAGAAGTGTTGTTCATTCTTAGTTCATGTTAATTATTGTTGTTAACAAATGCTAACTATTGTAAAGTGTTACCGAAACAATATTGTTTTTAACGAAATTATACTCTAAATAATAAACTAAAACTACCAGTATGTGGTGGTAAATGTCTTAATGAGTCATCGGGTCATTTGATTCATTCAAATGGCTGATTCATTCAGGAGTGAAGTAAGTAGTCCTTTAAAACGGTTCATTGAATAATTAGGCTTGTTCGACTTGAAGTTCGATCATCAGTATTAGACCAATTGGTGCGAGACAAAGCAGTGCATTGATTTCAGACACCAATCAAAACTTGCATTAAAGGTGCAGTGTGTACATTTAAGTGGCATCTAGCGGTTAGGGTTCGAATTTCAAGTCCCCTGCCCTTTCAAAAAGCATACAGAAGCTACGGAAGCTGACACACGATAAAAATGTCGTCGTCTGTTATACCTGACAGTAGCCAATCAACCAATGAGGTTTCTGTACGAAGGTACATCAAAGAATTATATTTACTTAATTACTCAGTAGACCAATATGTTATTTCGAATATTATTGTTACTCATTGATCATTATCTTTTTATTTTTTTAAGGTTTATTTGCTGACTTTAGTTAGATTTTTTTGTCAGTTAGTAGGGTTGGGCAAAGTCTACCAAATTGGCATCCAACGAAGTCTACAGTGAAACATCATGATGAAAAGTGAAAGTAAAATGCAATCGTGCATACAACAATGTCCATCCTGCAACTAAAGCTAGCACACACCAGTTTTCACTATGATTGCTAATGTTTTACTAACTTACCAGTCCAGCAGAAAACAGGCAACTTCGGCGTGGCTTTGACGAAATGCACTCTGTAGAAGTTTGTCTGTTTAGGGCTACTATAGAAACATGGCGGCACTAAATGGCGACTTTCTTGTAATGGGACCAGAGGTGTATGAAGATATAAATTGCTCGTTCTAAGGTTATAAAATCATAACGGCTTATTATGTATGGTCTTTAGACACCTCTGAAAACATAGTTTTGTATGTTATATTGCATTTCTGCCAATAAATTCTCCTAAATTTTACACACTGGACCTTGTCTTTATATTTTCGTTGGTAAAACTAAATAGAATACAAAAGATATACCAAAATAGCAAAATAGAATACCACAATATTAACTTCTTTTTTACTGAACTGTAACATTTGTCCTCAATCAAGCTGTACTATAAACTTTCTGACAGGTCTGGGGCAGGGCAAGTTTACCCCCACAGCACTCATATTATATTAATATAAAAAAATATTTTATTACATTTTGTTATATTATACATTTTAAAAGGTTTAATAAAATGCAAAAACAGTTTTTTCCCCACACACAAAAGAACAGGAAATTGTTTTCAGCCACACAGAAACTGCAACATTTAAGCAGTCGCGTGAACAAATGGACAGTACGCCTACTTTATTATAATCCATCAAACATTGTCATTAAATTAATATTCATGAGCAAAGTTTATAATCTTTATATTGTGCCTTCCCCAACACTTTTCAGATCGTTCCCACACCACTTGCCTCTAATAAAAACAAATACCGAACATGCAATTAGCACATTTTAGCAGAGTAATCTGTGAAAGAACTAATGGAAAATAATCTGGAGGAGCAGAGCCTTCTCTTTCCATGTGAACGTATCGACTGGACAACGGGGCTCGGCTGAATTTCCTGTGAGTAAAGTGAGAGATGTTTGGAGTTTGTGCTGGGGGCTCTTTGACCCCCTTCTCCAGCCCCCCCGACACATCCAGCTGACTAATGCCATCACCTGTCAAAGAGTTCAGCTTAATTGAGCTCTGGCGGTGTGTGTGTGTGTCTGGGTAGACAACTTGGCATTCTCATCCCTCAGAACTGCACTCCACCTCCAGCCAAAAAGACTCACAGTTGGTCATTGAGGGCAGGTCTGAGCAGCAGATAGAAGGCCCCACAGCAGGCCTCTGACCACCAAAAGTCAGATAGAGCAACATATCGCAAATCATCTGACCCATGACTCCATCAGGGTCCCGGGGAGCAAACCGTGTTTACAGTATGAAAAAAAAAAAACCACTAAAAATATCCCCCCTTTCCCTGTGCGGATGACTGGGTGTTATTTTTCACTGGTGAAACTTTTGGGGGTACAAGAGAAGTCCACTGGATGCTAAATCTCTACTGCCAAATCAGCAAGTGTGCTTGAAACCACAGAAAATAATCCATTAGACTGAGATAAATAGTGTGATGAAACACAAAGGAACAAATGAACTACAAATGTTAAACAATGTACTACCCTGAAATCTTGGACACACTTGAAAATAGATTGATCTTATTGCTTTAGATAACAAATGATCAAATCAAGTGGTATTCACAAAAAAGAAAAAATAAATAAAAAATTATGCCAGACCTTTTCTCAGAACCTCTTCTGGTGATTACATTTAACTGGTCCCAGGGACATTTAAAATTTATGTAGTCCGTTCTTCTCAAGTTTACACAGATGTAGCTCATCACATATTTACAATTGTTTTTATTTCATTGGTTTTGCTGTATGTCGTCACATTTTGTTAATTTCTCCTACTTACAACTTGAAAACAACCACGGGAATGAAGCTCAGCAACAGACTTTGGGAAAAAAATGGGGTAGAATAATCAACCCTGATTTAATTAGATCATATGAGCATAATTGGATGTAATTTCCAAGTCTATGGCAAGAAAAGCGCAAAGCATTTAGGAGAAAACAGTTATGGAAAATAAAAACGCAACTATTATTAAACGATAAATGAAAAATATTTATAGTAAAAGAATATCAAATACAGTCATGTTCACAGCACCACATCCCGTTTCTTCTGAGAAGGTATTATGTTTGACACTTTCATTCCAAGACTTGCACTTTATTTAACTTTCGGTTCATGCATTTCCAAATAATCAAACCCAAGACCTTAGCATTGCTAGTTTTATTTCTTTAGTTTTTTTTACACTTTTTGTCAGATGTTTGTATTGCAAACATGCTTTTATGTTTGTCATAATTATCATAAGTCATGCTGCCACCCTATTTTGTTTACATTTTACCATGACGTACAACCGACAGGAACGCTTTGAGCTCGGAAGTGGGGAATTTCAATTCTAGTCTTCCCACCTCCAACTTAGTCGGGAACTTTCTACAATCCCACCAGCTTTTCAGCAAAACACAAAAGAGTTCTTTTCAGCATTAATTTGAGCTCTTTGGACTCATGAATATACTGTGGGTTCACGAGGTTTGGACAGCTGACCTTGACCTAACACAGCCTACATAACTCTACATGTCCAGGGCTGTTACACGTACATTAAACATACCTGAAGAGTCTAACTAACACAGAAGCCATCTTTGAACTTGGCGTCACCCTTGAGCTATAAGTTATTAAAGTCATTTTAAGGCAATTAATATACAGGACATGATTCCCCATTAATGCTTGATTTCTCTTCTAGGCGGTACTCCATTACAGTCACCTCTCTTTCTCCTTGGTCGAGCCCACTGCCCACGGTCTGCAAATTAATTCTGTCCAAATTATTCAACATGTCTCACGGCTCACCTCACAGTTTATCCTTATTAGCCAATGCGAGGGGAATTATCTCAGCAAGCTCAAGATATCTGGGTCATTCCATGTCAACACACCATTAAAAGAGTACAAGACATCTCCTGAGTTTTCGGCCGGATATCGATTGGAGTGAAAGCAAGCTTACACCATGAGAAAACGTTGCTTTGCGTCGCAGAAGCCCAATAACAGCCTGGCATATTTTCAAATCTTAAGAGGTGTAAACGCCTGAGAATGGCTCGGAGAATGCAGTTGCGAGGCAACCTGCGCTCTTTCCCGTACCGAGATTTATACGAGAAGCTGTCAGAAAGGCTAACCAAAACACGCAACACGTGGAAGTGGGCATTAATTCAAACAACCATCATAACACGCTCATCACAGCAGTTATTCTGCAAGGAACTGTCCTACTTTCTGCTCTCCAGATGCTCGAAGATTCTGCACATCGTCGATCACGTCCAAACTACATAAACAACCATATGGATATGCGCATTTGCTGCAATAACTTCCAGCTTAGCCGTCACAGTTAACATTGTTTTCAGACAAAACAATCCACTGAATGATGTGCGAATGGAAAATAAATGGCACACCATCAAAACCACATCAACATTTGGAGAACTTACTCTGTTGGTTTAAACAAGGGTTTGCTCCCCAGTCTCAACAATAGCCTGCTGTCCGTCACCATGCCTTTTCTGAGAAGAAACCTCTCAGCTAAATCAAACCCTGTAAACAAGAGATGAAACAGACAAACATACATTACGTTTATGCACTCGCCAGGCACTTTTATGCAAAGCAACTTACAGAATACTGTGTAATTGAAAACATGACCAGAGCTGTTATCACCACGTTCTGCTAAAGGAACAACATTAGCTTTAGGCTAAAGAGATTTCCAGCAAATGTTGTCTGTTACAAACTGTTAAACACACATTTGTAGTCTTTTATCTGGAATGATTAGTGTTAGCAAGGCAACGCTGTTGTTATTCCTTCATACATTCTGGTTTGGGGCTTATTCTAAACTTCTGCGATTAGTGGAGACTCTATTCTATAGCCTTAGGTGTATCATTTTTAATACACTTCGTACTTACTTTAAAACTAAAGTTTGATAATATCCTAGTATCTGATGCAACTAGCATTTAAAATTTTAAATACATTGATGATGGCACGGTCATATCAAATATTGATTGGCCTTTCTTGCCATCTTTTTAACCCTTGCGGCCCAAAAGTTTGATATTTTAAAATAATTTATTCAGCTAGGATGCATTATATTGACCAAAAGTCACAGTGAACACATTTGTAATGTTACAAAAATATTCTATTTAAAATAAATTCTGTTCTTTTGAACTATTCATTAAATTATCTTAGAACATCCTAATTATCAAATAAAGTTTCTACACCAAAAAAAAAAAAAAAAAGAAGAAATGGTTCGATATACAAATCAGCCTATTAGAATAATTTCTAATGTGACACTAAACACTGAAGTAAAGGCTGCTTAAAATTGTAGCTTTGCTATCACAGGAATAAATGTTAAAATGCACAAAACATTTATTTTAAACCGCAAAAATATTTCAAGTTATTACTGTATTTTTGATTCGCTTGGTGAGCATTAAAGTCTTTTTTTTTTCTTGTAAACATTTATACAATCTTACTAACCCAAACTTCTGATAGTGTACATTAATTTGTACACTTTACACAGTGACTTTGATTCTTGTGTGCAGCCAACAGATAAACTCTCTGACACTGATTCTATAAAAATACATTTTTAAAACTCAGCTACAACTTTGACAGTATTCTTTAGCTGGCTTGCAAGAACTGGCATTTCCTTCAGGAAATGCAAAATTAGCTGTATAAATTGCTCTGTCAGCTTCAGCCTTGTGCAACATTAGGGATGTTTTAAACAGCCAGCTTGATGTTTAACAGCACTGCGTAAGGACGAGCTGTGCTTGATTTCTATTTGTATATACAGTATTCTTTGTTTGTACCTGTGAATTCTCTGTGGATGTTCACATTGGTATGCCATTTCTCTTCCAATTTCATGGGCGGACATGTGTGATCTGCAGAGAAAGAAATATGTGTTAATGAAACAATTCAAACTGTTAATGTTTTAGATTATTCTAGACCACAGTGACAGTTTTTACTCCATTGAATATTTTTAAGGATAGGTTTGCATTGAAGATCAATTTTTGCATAGTCATGTTGCAACATGAAAAAAGACTATCCTTTAATTTAGTCGTGATGTATAAAATAGTGTTTTCAGGTCCAAGCATTCACTCCACTTTCAAATGAGAGTAACATGATGAGAATTATTCATTTTATCACATATAAACATATATATATATATATATATATATATATATATATATAAATAATCACACACACACAAATATACATACACACACACACACGTATATATATATATATATATACACATACATAAAAAGCATAAATGACTGTTTTTGTAACTAAATAGATAAAAGTTAGAATCATGATTGTATGTTAGAACAGTTTTTTTGTTTGTTTGCTTTTGGGATCTGATGGAGTGTCTTGAACTGTGATACTTGACATTAAGTGCATATAAAACGGCCCATATGTGATAATTGGGCCCATCCAATCTTTCCAGCCCCTTAATCCAGAAACATTTTAAGAAAAGTATTTATTCAAAGAGTTATAAGCCACACCATCCAGCTACGATGTAATTCACCTTAAAAATCTTAATTTGAAGAAAAAGACTGTAGAAAACACTGCATCTGTCTTTAATGAGGGAAAAAATGCAATCACCTGAAGCATCGTGAACGACAGTCAGAATAAATGCGATGGTTAAATATAAAACTCTTGGTTTAAAGATGTTAATTATGTATACAGAATCAATATATTTAACATTTTTGCAAAACCTGCATATTTATATGGAAATATGCAAGCAATTTCAGAGCATATGAAGAATATTACATAACGTGCATTGCTTCCCAGAAGTGAAGGAGCACTAAAGATTATTTTTGCATGATTTGCTTGCTTGCTTCAAATCTCTGATTAGCAGTGATTTATTTATTTATTTATTTTTAATTAAGCAATGTAGTTTTATAAATAAAAATAAAAAAAATGTAAATACTACAGGTGGCATGGTTAGAGCAAAAGCACATAACCTAATGTACCATTAAATTAAAAACCTTACTGTATTCACAGTAGTTATGCCTTTAACAGTTTATAAATAATGGTTAAAAATCAGTTCCCTTACTGATAAAATAAACAGGATTTTTACATCCAAAACTAAACTGTTGCAATCAATTGCAGCCTTTAAGCAAAAGCAAAGCTGTAAACAGTTCTGAAAAAGTCAAGAAATAAAATGTAACTATCAAAAATAAAATTCTTTTGGTTGACAAATATTTTAAATGAAGCAAACATGACAACTTGCCCCAATCCCAAATCCACTTGGATTAATAAAATCATGTTGAAAAACCTGAAAACGTATTAAGTGCTTAATTTTTGCAATACTGGATGGAAACAAATAATGGTTTAATTTCCATAAGATCCCAGTGAAACAACAAGCTCCAGTCTCCCCTCCCAAGATATTTGGAGGCTGATATTGCTGAAGGACGAATTCTCCTTCATCAACAACAATTATCTCACACAGACACAAATCCAAAAACACACAGACATATCTACATCCACAAAACACAGCATTAACAGGAAAATTCCAAAAATCAGCACATCTGCTGGCAAACTGCCGACTCTTAAGGAGACGAGACACATGCTGTAAATCCTCTCTAAATCTCTTCCTGGATGTCACGCTCGCACAGTGGATCACGGGAGATAGCAATTCACTCAGCTGGCAAAAATATTGCTTGCCTGTCTTCTTGTTCAGAGCACTCTCATTCGTGGGCATTTACACTGTGCAATAATATTCCTTAATCGCCACAGGGTAATCTGAATGGGGCCAATAAAGCAATTCTATCGGACACATAACACCAGAGTGGATGTGTCCTGGTGCCTTCTGACTAATGCCACCCAGGTCAAGGGCTTGACACCATGTCCTCGCGAGCAGGAATTTCAAATAGCCTTACAAGAGTCCCTGCTTCTTAAAGGAGGCTCGACGTCTTTCATCACAAACAATTTATTTGCATACAAGGATTCCAAACAAGAAAGCTTAAACAGAGCGCTAATTAAAGGCGATGACAGCGGCGCTCTGCACCACAGCGCTGAAGTCAACATTGACCTCTTGAGCGGAAACGAACAAGGCTCAAAAAACCCAAACAGATGTAATCGCTTCTAATCAAACCTTTTGTAAGCGGAGGAGAATAAGCAAACACCTTTTGGTGACAGCATACATACCTATTCTCTCATTCACTGTCATTCCTGCAGTAAAGGGAATGGAATTTACGATCCACAGGAAAACAGTCCATCTGAGACAGTGAATCATGTCGTCTTTGGCACATGAGAAAGGGCCCCTTGAAAACCTAGAAATAGAAAACAACGTCACTTTTACAACTCTTTGATGCTCTGGGTAACGCAACACCACTTGTTACTGTCTGTAGGATGACCGATTGCACCGGATTCACATTTGAGCTACTTTTCAATATGTTTTACTGATAAACAACTAATTTAAACTTTAACTGAATGTCTTATTTTCGAGTATAGTCTATATCAAATGAGCCATCTTATAGAATTTGTAGGAACAGATCATGTTTGGTAAAATCTGTATAGCACTTCAATTATGCGGTGAAACGTTTTAACGCAAAATGTCAAGTGTGACATTTCACTCCTCAGAATAAACTCCGGGCCAGAGTAAGTTTCCAGTATGAGGTGCTTCTGGGGACCCAGTGCCAGATTCCTGTAAACCAATACGATCCGTTACCCACCGCTGACTGTTGTTATTGAGCTCTTAAGTAACAGGGCAAACAAATTGCGCTAAATAATTAAACACTGGTGCTATGGAGTTTTGAAGCACATGTTGTTTCGTAGGCTTCGATCATTAGTGCATCTCTGCATATAAACATGTGGTAAAACGGTTTGTTGTGAACTTCAAACTCAAGTTCAGCAGTTGACTTTTAAATAATGACAAAGCGATTTCAAATCGGTGTTTTTGTACAATTTTTGATGGAATATTGTAAGGGTGGTGTAATTTACACAACGACAGGTAGTGAGTAAAAATTTCCCACAAAAATAAATAAATAAAAAGAATAAATGTTCAGAACCCTGCATTGAGGAGTACTTTTCACATCACTTTTAAAGGCTTCACTGAATAATAAAATAAAGCTCAAAATCTGAAATCTCATATCAATAGAAAATTACATTTTGTCAAAAACTCTGATATTTAATGCAAATAATGCCTCTCTTTTAATTACACATGTCTGTGCTAGGTGGGATATCTACATGACTTTTTTTCCCCAAGTTAAAAAGACTAACTTAAAGCCTGATTATGAAAAAAGTTGCACGTTGTCAACTAAACATATGTATTTGATGTAATGCTAAAGCCTGAACGTTCAATATTTTATCAGCAAATTAATCCATAAATATCAGTGCTCAAACCCCACGTGCACTTCAACCAGATTGTTCAATATTAAATATTTCATTATTAATATAATCAAAATGGCTTTTTAAAACTTCATCCAAACTGACTAGCAATAAACAATAAAACACAACATGGTCTCGTTAGTATGTTTAAAAAAGTATGCGACTATTTCTTTTACATGTAAATGGTGAAAATCTACTGTTTACTGCAATGATGATAGATCAGCAATGCTAAACATTCAATCTCTCTCTCTTTCAAGCACGCGAACGCAGACAGCACGAGACTCACAGCGGCGTGTTAAACTCAGATGACATCAAACATGATCATTAAAAAAATGACACCGCACACATACTCTGCAAAAAAAAAAAAAAAACACATACAAAGTCAGAGCAACCGAGACGGATGAACACCGGCTACTTACATTTGCTGAGAAAGTTTATTATTCCAGCGTAAACACACAGCACAAGCAAATCCGGTTAATTAGCGCATTTTAGGCAGCTGTGGGTCCAAAGCGCACTTGCAAATAAAAGTGAGAATGAAAGCTCGTGCAGGAACCGTGTCCTTATTTGTCGCACTGCCTGACCCTCCCACCCACTCATTAGAGCAGCACACATCAGGACGGACAGGACACTCTGAGGGGCTCCCTGTGGAACACGCTACGGTACACAGGCTACTTGACCAATAGCAGGGGTACTAACTTTTCCTTCAAATTAGAGGTCAACGTTTAAAGAAAACTTCCTATAAAAAAAAAAGAAAAATGTATATATTTTTATGTTTAAGTTTTTCTTATTTCTAGATGTATATATGGCATACTGCATGCATAATGATTAAAATAAATTTAAATGGTCAAAAAATGTTGGACTGTGAATGTTGGACTTTTGATTGGCTATATTATTATTATTATATTATGCTATTTCATTAAGTGTGTTTTAGCACATTAGCTCAAAAGTTTTTAGCTAAAAAGTGAAACCATTTTTGACACAAAACACAAAAATGTATAAGCTAACATAGAAATATTAGCCTGTTTTGGATGACAAATTTTAGTGTTATATCTTTTCTTGACAATATTACAATTTTACTAATCTGTAAAATATTACTGGGACATTATCCAATACGTTTGCATACATTTCAGAATAGCTTGGTAATATATATATATATATATATATATTTCTTTTTTGTTGTTGTTGTTTGCATCACTCTTTAAAAACCACTTAAAAAAAATACAAACAATATTGTATATATTGTACAAAACAGAGTTGTTGTAAAATAAATGTAAAATATTAAATGTATTTGAATAGATGACACATTTGACAAGTTTGCAACAAAGAAGAAAGATTTGAGTGAATGTTGTTTTTGAAATGCAACTAACACTGCAAATCTTCAATACATCTCCAGCAAATCTTCAATATATGGGAGATTTGTTGAGGAGGTTTGTGGTACGTGTTACTCAAAATATGAATTCCAGCACTGTCAACACAGAGTTATCTGTAAGTCCACAACCTGTTCATTCTTCTGGATGCTTTTATATTCTGGATGCTTTACAGCGCATTGCGATATCTCACCTGACCATCTGACTCTTTTGACCACCACTTTTATGTTTACACAAGGCCCTCAACACTAATGAATAATGAGACACATTTTTAGGATTGTGTTTGTATTGGCCTTATTAGTGTGTCTCCACATTACCGGGCACCCCCAACCCAGCTGCTTTCAGAACAGCTGTTTCTCAGACAGGGAATCAATGAGACTTCTCAGCTGTGATTCACTTCAGACTTGCATTTCTGCTACGATAGCATCATAATGTCCCCTGTGTTCTGTTGAAGAATGTCCCACCATAGAGAAGCAACCACCTCAGGCCTGCAGATGGGAAGTTTAGCACTACAACAACATGCATTATAATAAGATATAATATATAATTTATTCTTATCATCCCTTTTGTTCATATGACTCATATGTGTGTACTGTGTATATTTGTTATGTAACATAAAACACACACACATACAGTATATATTTTGAAAATATTTACATGTATATCTTCATTGTCATATAAATGCTATCATATATACAATGGGTACGGAAAGTATTCAGACCCCCTTTAATTTTTCACTCATTTTTATATTGCAGCCATTTGCTAAAATCAAAATCATAAAATCAAATCAAAAAGTTCCTTTTTTCCCTCATTAATGTACACTCAACACCCCATATTGACAGAAAAAAACAGAAGATTTTTGCAGATTTATTAAAAAAGAAAAGCTGAAATATCACATGGTCCTCAGACCCTTTGCTGTGACACTCATATATTAAACTAAGGTGCTGTCCATTTCTTCTGATCATTCTTGAGATGTTTCTACGCCTTCATTTGAGTCCAGCTGTGTTTGATTATACTGATTGGACTTGATTAGGAAAGCCACACACCTGCCTATATAAGACCTTACAGCTCACAATGCATGTCAGAGCAAATGAGAATCATGAGGTCAAA
>JAUMHI010000054.1:17715351-17727934 GCA_032359435.1 Enteromius unitaeniatus | reverse complement strand
TCCTGTTTCAAAGTTTACAGATAGATGGCTAATGTGTGTGCCATTGATATGTTCAGTGTTCATGTAAACTGTTTCATTAACACTTCTGGCACTTTTTTTTCTCTTCATTAGTTTAGTTTTTCCTGTAAAAAGGTGCTGGTGCTGGCGGTAAGGTCCTCATGTTAGTGCGGGTTGCGGGAGAATATAATTATTCGCGGGACTCTCACAAAATGGATTTATCTTAAAATTAATGTAATAAAAACAAATATTCTGTTATTTATCTTCTGCACAAAAGCAACAAGAACGAATAAAGTAAAAACTATTTACAGGCGCCAGTTCGGAAGCTAATTCTCGCGTGGTTCATGGGCGGAACTACAGACTCACACCGAGGCACAATGTCTGAAGAGCATGACACTGATGGAAGCGAAGTTGTACTTGTTTTTTTATCAGCCTTATTATCATTATTATCAGCCTATTTCTAACTGTATTTCTATGTTCTGAAAAGCTCCTCGTTCGTGTCCATGTTTATCCTTCCATTTAATTAAACTCAAATAAAACGAAACGTATTTGTTTATTTTCCATTTCTTTTTTATTTATATTCAAAAGAGAAGCAAGTGAAAGAAATAATAGAGTAGCGGGAAGAAGCAGTGAAAATAAAACTACTTATATGTTTACCTGCGGGCTTTTGCAGGACAAAACGTGAATTCTGCGGGCAGGAGCGGGAGATAATAATATATATTTGTTATTGTTCTAGTGTTAGTCTAGTATTAATAGTCAGATTGTTCTCTTCCTCTATCATTGTTGTCACTCGTGTCCAAAGCATGAACTGACTCAAAACCCAAGTATATACTACAGAAACAGGGACGCCTGCCTTAGAAAACACAGCTAATTAGGCAAACAGACACTCCTGACAGATACAATTTAAACTGTTATTGTATTTCTAATTGCAGCAAATTGATTCCGGGTGCCTTGGATTGGTCCAGAGTTTGATGCATGTGCTTTGCCTTGAGAACACAAACTGTGAGGAATTTTTCCTCAGTATACAGGATGGGTTGAACCTCTTGAAAGCTTTACACAAATACTCTAAACCATGAGAAATTCTTTAATCACGCAAAACTGTGCCAAAATAGAACAAAACTGAGAGAAGGTCAGTTGGAGCATAGTTTATCTATCTGTATTAGCAGCTTTGATCCACTGAACTCACGGATAGATCCAGAAAAAGTGCGGCAATCAAAAAATGAAGTTTTGAAAAGCACATAAACAGCTGGCAAAATCAGCCGCGGGGCTCATGGAACAATAACAATAACCGTTTTCATCCCATTATGTTTTTATTTTGAAATGTCGCCTGCTGTTAAAAAACATTTGTGTTTTACCTGACAGAAACGCACTCTGCTGTCCTCTTCAGACATCCATCTTATAAAATCGAAGCATTTATCAAACATGTACACAATTTGACTGATGTGCGCAGAGCATGTTTACATGTTCGCGGAAATGAGCTTTTTGTCCTACTTGACCGCAGACAGAATGATGGATCATTTTTTTGCGCTCATGGAAGGTCATTGCAAGCCGCTCTGGTGTGTTGCCAGTATTGGAGACAAGTCTATATGATTACAGACCTGTTTTCTATTTGGAGAAAGATGTTCAGAGTGCTGTGTGATATGGTGTACTCCAGATTTTTTCTCATGTATCCAGCTGCGGTTTCTTAATCCTCTGCCTTCATGTATACAAACATATCTACAGGGCTTTATGATGGCACATTTTGTGAACCAGGGAATGTATTATTCATACCGCCTCTATCAACTGGGTAACCTACATGAGAAGTGAAGACGACGATTTACAGGGTCACAAAAGTGTGTGATCCTCTACAGGACTGAATTAGGGCAAGCTGGCGATTTTAATTCATTGCATGACAGGGAAAGAGAGGAATCAACAAAATCACTTTCTCTGCCTGTCACAGTCTGTTACGTAAACGCATGCAATATCAGTGATCTTTGCTCCTTTAACTTGATTATTTCTGCTTGTCTGCGCTTTGGGGCTTGGGACTCATCATGTGGGAGTTTGGTTGGTTTCTAGGAATCTTTACGTGTAAAGACATTGATTTCACTCTTGATTTGTGTTCGTACCCTTTAGTCACTTTATGTTGACATGTCATACTTGGACCAATGTGTACTATTAAAAAAAGGATTGATTCTGTTTGGTTGATTTGACATGCTCAATGGAAAAATAAGAATTATAATGAAAAAAATAAAATGTAATGCATAATTTGATATCTGATCTTTATTTTTATCTATATTATGTTGGTTTCTTTAAAAATACTTAAACATATAAATAAATAAACTATCATTCTATCAAAATCAACCAACTATCAACTAACATTTTTATATAATTTTTAACAAAAACATTTTTCTAAATAGCTGTATATGTATTAGTTTTTAATTTTTTGGTATATTGGAATATTAGTCTCTGTGTTTGTGTATATATATATATATATATATATATATATATGTGTGTGTGTGTGGGTAATGTGTATATATATTTGTAATGTTTTATATATATATATATGTGTGTGTGTATATATATATACGCACGCACACATATATTGTAATATATCATATATGACATTTTTCAAACAGCTTCTTGTTTTTCATTAATTTAATACAATTATAATAATACAAGATTTTTAAACCTATAATTAGATTTTTTTTTTGCTCATGCAAACTTCACATTTTTTACTTTTTGACACACCAAATGTATTCATAATAATAATTAAAAAAATCATAATAGGGGAGGCATAGGTCATCATGTGTACAAATGGCATTTTTTATATTTCTTAATACATCTGGACACAAAATGAGTGCAACATCATTGACCCTTTGACATCTAAATACATCATGTGTAATGTGCTGTATTTAATGTGGATGCTTGTTGAAAGTGCTCCATGTGTGTAACGGCCCATCTTTTCTCTTTCACAGCTCTGTATTCCATCATTCTGTTCTGCGTCTTCCTCTGGATCCCCTTTGTCTATTTCTACTACGAGGAGAAAGATGAAGACAACAGCAACAAGTGCTTGGTAAATCTCACACTCCTTCCTGTTTTTCCAGTACACCCATTCATTCTGAAACAGATTGCCCTTTCAGCCTTACAGAGATAATTTAAACACGGAGTGAAAAACTTGGTGGGAAAAGAGCTACGTTAAGCTATTTGTACTCAATAAATAGTGTGTACTATACTAGGATGTAAAGCAAGGCTTGCTGTCTGTGGTTCGAGAAGTTAGCATTAATCATATCAACAGAAATGCCCGAGAGGTATTGCTAAGTGATATTTGCCTGATTACAGTTATGGCAGTTCATTTATAATAAGCCAGTGAGTTCACCTAGGCTCAATCTGTAAGAGATTTGACTGCATTGAGGTAATAAAGTGATGAAAACACACCCTACTCACTATATTGCTGCTCACTTCAAATATCAAATATTTCTCTCAAAGGACGTTACAGTGATGTGCAAAATTGCATGCTGAGGAGCTTCCTCCATCTTTTAAAAGTTATTGAGATCTTTTTTCAAACTTTCCACTCCTTCTTCTCCTTTCAAACACTTAGAGGTGGCTTCGTTCCAGAACTATTGAGCCTCCTACATAGGTAGCATTTTCAAAGCAAGATAGATGCTGTCCTGAAAGGGAGGCAGGATGATTATGCTGCCTTCTTTTTTTGGCCCAATTTTCAGCAGGATTGCATATATCCTTAATGGATGGTGCAAACCTGTAATGCCTTGTAACATGCTTTAAAAAAAAAAACACATCCAAGATAATGGTTAAAGCAAGAGGATTTTTATTTTATTTTATTTTATTATTTACATTTTTTTATTTTGTTCATTCCTTTTTGTCTGTATGTTTTTTACTTCACTTGTCATGGATAATTGTACCAGTGTGTGCTAATTAGTTTTTAAATTATAATTTATATTTAAAGAAATAATATAAAAGAATTGAATATTTGCTTGAGTTGACTGCTGTAACTGAGTCCAACTTTAATTATGTAATTCCATTTGGTTGCCTTTGACATGCTCAATCAAAAAAATACGTATTTTAATTAAAAAATCTATTTAATATGAGCCTATTAGTAATTTGATTCCCATCCATGAAAGATAACATTTATGTTATTACGTGGCATTTTATATGATATTATGTTGGATGAAGCATCTGCTAAATGAATGAATGTGTATTATATTATATTTTGTATATTTAATTATACACATTTCTGCTTATTTTACTATGTTAATTACATTTATTTAGTATCAGGTTGTTTCTTTCATGCGCTTCATGTTGTCACTGCTGTTTGTAAGCTGCACAAAGTTGCTCATTTTATGTAGAATATTCCAATTCGATCACTTGTAAAGTTCCATTTTAGTTGGACGTTGCATTTTGGAACAGAGCCACAATGTCTGCATCAGAGAATGAACTAGGGACACTGTGTTCCTGACTGTTAAGTGCTGCAAATATGTAATTATACTCCTGCCCAAAGCCCCTCTCTACATGCAGCATAATTTATCACGGATTGATGAATACACTTCGGTAAACCTTTTTTTTATTCTCTTATTACAGCAAGTGAAAAATGCACTGAAGTATACAATAGGATTTGTGATCGTGTGTTCAGCGCTGCTTTTGATTGGGTAAGTGCGATTTGTGGGATTATAGTATTCTGTGTTTGTGTGTGTGTGTGGAGTGGTTGATGTGAGTTTTATAATATCATTCAGTCATCATCTCTGACCTCCATCCGGGGTACAGCAGGTGTGAGAATGCTGGGAAATTGTTGGAAAGAATGCTGATAATAACCGATATTTGATGAGTTTATGCTAAGAAAACCTGGAATTGGAAAACAAACTGTAGCTATTATCTAAATAGCCATTATTAGTTTAGTGGAGAGATATCTTCACTGGGGGCACATGCTGATAATATGACATTTCTGGGGGATTTCTGCATATTCGGGATACAAAGGGCTCTAGCCAAATCATGAATGATTATAATTGTTGATAGAATTTGATCAGAACCAGTAGTTTGAGCAATTTTGAATCAGAAGGTTCTGCTAACAGACTAAAATCAATATATTCCACTATAAAAGTAAATAGTTTATTTCTGGAGAGCCAGAGGGACAGAGTTTCCTAAAGGACATCAAATTAACGTTAAGATAAGCTTAAAACTGAGCCTATTTGTTCCTGATCTTATTGCGCATGATTCCTGAGTTATTCCAAATATAAATATAAGTCTTTGTAATCTTTTTGTTCTTTTCCTGCTCCACTTCTCAAATTTCACCATTCTGGTACACTTTTATCTATCCATCCATTCAACCATCCATTCATCCAACCAACCAACCATCTATTTATCTATCTATGAATATATATACAGACACACACACAAGTTAATTGGTCAAAACCTTTTATCAAGGTTGTCCTAAAACTTAAAACCAGTATGCATACACATTTTATGATTTCAATCCATTTCAAACGCTGACTACTGTGTGTGTATATGTGTGTATATATATATTTTGATTCAGTTGATTCTTGATAGATGCCTTGATGTATTTAGTGTTTTGTCAGATTACTGGTGTAAGATAGAAGTTTGACACTGACAAAAGTGATTATTTGGAGTTAATAATATATTTTGTATCGCTGAAACATTGGAAAAAAAGACTGTAGTCGTGGGTATCACTTTGAAATACCATGTCTATGGTATTGTTTTTGTACATGAACTACAGCTTTTGGTGCTGTAAATACCAAACTCCGAAGGCAAAGTGAAATTATCTGGCATCTCTAAACCTGACAAGGTTTTTTTTTTTTTTTGTCAAGCCATCTAACAATTGTTTAACCGAACTAAAAAAACCAACATGCAGTCTAAATGTGTACAGATACATTGCAGGGCTTTGTCCCATTTAACCTCGAGTTTATTCTTTTTGTTCTCAGCAGTGCTCGTGCAGCATAAACATAATGGATTTTCTTTGCCGCTGCAAGAATAACACGTCTGCTCACCAGGTCATATAATTTAATGTGCTCTCAACCATTAAATAGTGTTCCTGTGGGGCAGGATACCTTCATCACACCTTCATGTCGTATAGACCCAGTGGGATGGGTTACTTTGATCGCAGAATGGGAAGAGGGACACACCGTGGACCAAATTTAAAAGTGGGGATGGCACTTCGGACAGAAGCAATTTGGTGTTCATTTTACCTTTTGAACCAGTGCAGTGTTTTACCAGGAGTATTGTGTCTCAGGGTTCCTGATGTGGGAGGACATGATGGCTTTTTCCATCGTCTTTTTTACTGAGGGTGAGACACAGAGTCCCTGTGTTTGTGATTGTTCATTTGGAGAGTGACTTCTTTTTGTTTGCCTGTTTTGATTGGTCTGCGCTAAGGATGGGACTTATAAATGGAGAGCTGACCCTTCCCAGCCTCTGTAGTCCCATTCAATCTCCCATACCCGTCGAAATGTCTCAAGAGCTCTAAGTGCATTCTATCAATGCCGTACTTGGTCTAAGCTCCAGACACATGGGCTCTGTCCTAAATGGACGCCTTCATTTGGACCTACATTCACGTTGCACTTCTCTAGTGCATCTCAGGGAAGTCCACGGTGCTGCAAAGTGTCCCATTTGTCATTTTGGGTCTCAAAAGGGTGCTCATGAGGACAGATCCTTGATCAACAGATCGTATTTGAGCTGTTAGCCTGCAATTAGCCACCAATCGTTGCTTACAAAAATTCGTCTGTGTGCTTTTAATTTAGTGTCTAATGTGATATCATTCAAATGGCAGAGTGGAAGTTAACTATATACACTGAGTTTGGCTGACATAGGCATTTTGGACCTTAATTGATGATGGCAAATGACAGGGAAAATGGATACAAAGGTCAGATACGCGTGTAGTGTTTGAGCTTGTGTACCTTTGCATAAACTCTCACGGAGTCCTTGGTCGATTTATGAAACGGCATCTTGCTGTGCGTACAGTTTACAACGTAATTTACTGACACCCCTAAAAGATGACATTTTCATGCGCGACACAGCTTTTCTGAAGTGACACATCAATTGAACTCGCTCAGATTATGCCAGTGAGGCTGAATGATGTGGCTGCCTTTAAAATCAAAGTGACCCTATTTTGTGGCCATTTGCATCTGTTGTGATTTGAATGTGGCCCTTTTGGCTTCTGAAGTTGCTGATTGGATGTTAACAGTGGGTGTTATGTGTGTCCTTTAGGGCTGCATGATTATGTTGTCACATATTGTGACATTTAACGTCCAATATTATTGCTTAGGTGTTTAGACAAGCAAAAAGGATGCATGAAACAGGATGAATATACCCTATCGATGATATTTATTGTATAATATCAATATAAAGACGAACACGCAGTTGATTATTAATACTAACATTTCTAAAAAAGTACCTCAGTTGTAATAACAAACAGCATGTGCACTCTTTATTATATATCTTTTATTATTTTCAGCAGCTGTGCCTTACCAGTAATTTTTTTATTTTATTTAGTAGGGCCAGACATTTAATAGTCATTTAATAGTGTTTTTCCTAATTTGTTTTTTTAATGACTTTTTGCCTTTTTCGGTTGCATATTTGCACTGTTAACCTGGTTTGTTATTGGCACCATTATTTATTATTATTTTGTGTTTATTTATTGATAAATGTTTATTTTTTGAAAAGCAGTGGTCAGAAATGGTCATATATGAGCCAAGTTGTTGTTTTTTAAAGTAATGCACTACAATGTTGCATCAGACATTTAAAAAGTTGTGTTAGTTACTTTTTATGGAAAGTAATGCATTGTTTTACTTTTAGGAGCTGGGCTTGCTTATTAATTTCCTGCTTATTAATTTTTTGGCAACTGCAAAGGCCCCTTCATACTAAAAGTGAAATTAATAAGCCTCAGGCTGAATGAAGCACCTCTGCCTTTGTTTCTCACTCTCAAGTTCTGTAAAGTCCATTCAAAACGGGGATAGGAGAGGTAACTTGCATTACTTATAATAACTCTATTCTACGCATTACTTTAAAAAGTAATCTTATTACGTAACTCTCACTACTTGTAATATCAGTTATCATAATATCAGTTATAATTGCTGGACATAGAAATTAAAGAGTTGATATAGACTAAAACCGAACCTTATGGTTAAATCATGGGATTTTATTTCAGACCAGCTGTAGCCTGAGGAATTTGCTTATGCAACCTCACCTTGTGAGTGATGTTCTCCTCATTGGAGATGTCTGGCTTTCTTCGTGTTGCAGATATTTACTCAGAATGGTAGCATACTGTATCCTCAGTAGCTTTTAAAGCTTGCGGCGATACATCACATAGGTTGTATACGAGAAACTCTACATGATAGTTCACAGTAAAAACACTCATGCCGTCAGCCACAGACATACATATATACAAGACAACACTTTTCCTTTTGGGTAAAGGTGCTCCACTTAAAGTTGAATAATCCATTTTTTTAAGTGGCCTAGAAAAAGATGTATTCAGCGTTGATGTTAATCTGAATGTTACTCCAGATACATTAATAAAAAATGAATCTAATTAATAAATTGATATCCCTTTAAGTTTTAACTTCAGACATTAAATATGTTTCTGTTTAATTTATATAATATGTTGTACCCAGAACTTTGAAATGAATTATCTTGGTGCTTTGCTTTCAAAGTAAGAAAGTATTTTATTGATATTTTCAAGTGTAACTTTTATTGGATACTCTTAAAGGCACAATATGTAAGTTTACGCAACTAGAGGTAGCATTTTTAAAACAATAACAGAGGCAAAGTTCAAAGATGCAATGTCAGAGTATTGGGATATGTCGTTTTCACAAATCATGTTCAAGGATGAAAAGCTCATTTATATCCATTTTATCACTAAAATACCTCCACATGACTATTACTTGCACAATGAATAATATATTTTTGCTTATTCGTCTATTAAAACACACGCGAGAGTGGAGTCTCTGTCCAGGCTGAGGTTTTTGCAATGCTCTCTCCATTTCAGAAGCACCATGCTGATGTTTGCTCTCGCTTTATTTCGCTGACTGTTCCAATATCTTCTTTTCTCAGTTTGTATACTGTACGTTTTTTGGGATTGTGGAGAGTGTAATTGTGATCCGACAAGGACCGTTCATAATTTAAATCTGGAATTTCGTTGAAATCCTACAGAGCTTTTGAGATAACATAAGTACACAAATGCATGAAATATATGACACTGTGCAAGTGGTTTTTGGTATTTTTATTACAAAAATCTTAAATATGTTCCCTTTGTTAAGCTGGCCAATATCATTACATTATGACTGAGGAATTTGAACTTCTGTTTCAGGACATTTGTTCCATTGGAGTCCCCCCCAAACCAGAACTCCACTCAGTGGGAGAAGGTGCAGTATCTATTCGAGGAGCTGGGCAGCAGCCGTAAGTACCATAAAGGCCTCTTTAAGTGAAATTGCAGCTCAGTTTTACTGACACTTGCAAAGAAAATGGCAAAAACGAGCTTTGTTGAAGCCTTCCGGGGCCACAACACCAAAACGACAGGTGCTTTTTAGAAAGCGATGGATGGTGCCGAGCCACGAGCAGAGGTGATGTGTGGGTTTGGCAGCCTTGACATTTAGCCTCGTCAATGTCAACAGACCTCATTGTGCTACCTAAATTTGCTGTCTTGAAAAAAAACCGAAAAGACCTGGCTGCTTTTGACATGTCAATCAGGTCTTCCATTTGAAGCAGGAGTGGCAGGCCCATGTTTGCACCTGCACTTATATATGTGTGGCCTTGAACATCCACCTCTTTTTCTCATTCTCCATTAATGCAGACAAGGTTGTAAAATAAACTCCTAATTTGCTTCTTATTAATAGTTAGTAAAGTGGTTAAGTTTAGCTTTTTTGCAGGGTTACGGATGTAGAATATGGGCATGCAGAGTATGTGTTTAATAAGTACTAATAAACAGCCAATATGTTAATAATAGACCGTCTAATAAGTGGCTAGTTAGTAGTTATCAACATTTGTTTTTTTTGTTATTTTTAAATAAATGTGATGTAATATAAACTTTATTGATTTCGGTTTATTTTTATTTTTAATAATTTAACTTAAAGTTAATTAGCTCAAATTAAAATTTAAAATGAAGAAAAACAATGCATTAACACAACATTTAAACTAAAAATAAAACTGACTAAAGAACGAACGACTAAAACTTGAATTAAAATGACAAACTAAAACAGAATGTGTGTAAAAGCAAAATAATAATAAACACCCCTAATTGATTTTCTAATGTTGTATTATTGTAAGTTTTGAAAGAAAAAAAAGTGCACCAAAGCCTGAAGTGTTTACTCTGGTTCACAACTTTTCTAATTTTTTACTATATTTTTCTATATGTAGCTAATTAAGGGACTGGTTGAGCAAAAAAAAAAAACATCTTCCTTTCTGCAGACTTTTTTTTTTTGAGTATTTTTATGTCAGTGTTCTCCAGAGCCTTTCTTATCACATTCTGAAGGTCACATAACAAGTCACGTCTTTTTTACTTGTTTTGCTCAGAGAAAGCAAGTGTGATTTGCCAACACCATGGTGTTCCTTCAGAGAACTTCCCTTGTTAGGTTGGGTCATGACACTTGCTTCACTCTCCCTTGAAGACCATCAAGTTGGCAGGAATGGAGCCACTAAAGAACCCAACCTAATCCAATAATAGCCTGGAGTAAGTCTGTGACTCTTTGAGACGGGGCCTGATTCCTGTGAGGGGGTCTTAGAGCTGTCATTGCCCCTTCCCAGCAGCCCTGGCCTAATGAATGGAAATCGAGCAAAAAGTCGAGGTGGAAGGAACATCAGAAAAAGGGCCCTTTTGAAAAAGGCTTGTTTGTCAAAATCTGCAGCAGAGCTTGAGGTTGACGGTCGTGGTACCCTGCTCCTCATCTCCACTCCTCATGTTAAATTAGAAACCAAACCCTGTGTGCTATGTAAGCAGGGTTATCATGTCCCTGAAAAGCCTCGGCTGCTGAAAGAGCACCTTGACCCAAGAGGCAACACAAGCTGACAAATCCACACGGTGTCATTGCAAAGCCATGGTTGTCCATTACCAATTCCACAGATATGCATCGGTTCAGTTGCCGGTTCCCCCATGTGAAACAGACATAAAACGTAAACTGAATGCAATACCCGATTCCCCATTAGCGGGTAAGACTGAGGCGAGAGGGCGAGGGAGCGTGCAGAAGGCTAGACAGCTGGAGATCTGATCTTATCACAGACATAGGCTCGAAAAAAATCTCCACTTAATTATGCAGCGGAGGCCCGGACCCAGAATGCACTCAGGCAGCTCTTGTTCTCTGATTTACCTTCCCGCTGAGCTGAATGTGTTTCAGACAGAGTCACATTTCAAATTGAAGTTAGAATGACGTAGTGTGAAGAGGAGGCATCAGCTACGCTGAATCTAATTTGGATTTGATGACATAATTTGGCATTCATAGATCTAGTCTGTAATGAGCCAGAATAGTGATGTGGTTGCAAGGTGTTAGATCTGTTTTAGGTATATGGAAAGTGACAGATTTTTTTTTCTTCTCAAAACCAATATCCATTTTTAAATAATGTACATTAAGCATTTTGATGCCACATTGTAATTTGCTAAGCATTTAATAATAATATATGATTATAATTATTACATTTTAAATGTATTATTTCAAATGTATATTGTTATTATTATTTGTAATAATAAATTAATTTTAATATTAACTGTTTATTCTTTATTGGCTGTAACATGAAGATATATATTAAAAAGTCATGTATATCTTATTTGAACATAAAGTAATTTTTAAAACATTTAAAATTTTAGCATTACTATTTAATATTTGTTACATAATCTACATTTAATAATATAATCAAGCAAATCTCAAAATAAATACATGTTTTTCAAATATTTTTTCCACACATTTTTTTATTTTACCTGAATTCACTTTAACACATTTTAGTAGTGTTTTTTAATTTATAATGTTTTTTCTTATGTTTGTCTTTTATTCTTTACCGGCTGTAACATGAATACAAATATTTTACATTTAGATTACTTTTGCTGTCATGTAACATTTATCTTGCTTATTTTATTCTTTAAAAACACTAGTAGTTTAATAATATTTTTGAATATATAAAAGCTAATCCATGATCCATTAAAGCATTTAAATATATATATATTTTTTAATTATTATTATTTTTTTATTGGCTACAGCATGAATATAGTTATTACCAGCCATATATTTTTTTTTTTTAAATGTTAAGTTAATCTTTAGAAACACTAATAATTAATAATGTAGTTTATATACTGTGAGGTCAATAAGTATTTGATCACCCTGTGAACAGAATCTAAAGAAAAATCTGGAAATCACATTGTATGATTTTTTTAACTATTTATTTGGGAATTACTGTCCCAAATGAGTATTTGATCACTTGCTTTACAGCCAAATATCTGACCCTTAAAGACCTGTTATTTTGCTTTCAAATAGTCTACACTGTGCTCATGATTCTACATTAGTAGCACTTGTTTGAGGTTGTTAGCGGTCATAAAGACACCTGTGCACCCCACAATCAGCCAAAGTCTAAGTAGAAACATGAGCAAAACCAAAGAGCTGTCAAA
>JAUMHI010000054.1:17690583-17715251 GCA_032359435.1 Enteromius unitaeniatus | reverse complement strand
GGCTAACGATGACTGTCAACGTCCCTCGGACTGGAGCTCCATGGAAGATCTCTCCTCGTGGGGTATCAATGATGCTAAGAATGGTGAAGAATCAGCCAAGAACTACATGGGAGGAGCTGGTCAATGCCCTGAAGAGAGCTGGGACCATCGTTTCCAAGGCTACTATCAATAATACACAAGACGTTATGGTTTAAAATCTTGCATCGCACAGAAGTTTATGTCAGCCCATGTCCAGGCCCGTCTGAAGTTTGCCATCTAGATGATCCAGAGGAGTTATGGGAGAAACTCATGTGGTCAGATGAGATCAAGGTAAAACTTTTTGGTCTTAACTCCATTCGCCGTGTTTGGAGGAAGAAGAATGATGAGTATCATCTCAATAATACCATACCTACAGTGAAGCATGGATGCACAGAATGTTTTTCTGCACAGGGGACAGGACGACTGCACTGTATTAAGGAGAGGATGATTGGGGCCATGCATTGTGACATATTGGGCAAAATCCTCCTTCCCTCAGTTAGAGCATTAAAGATGAGTCGTGGCTGGGTCTTCCAACATGACCATGACCCAAAGCACACAGCCAGGAAAACCAAGGAGTGGCTCCGTAAGAAGCATATCAAGGATCTGGAGTGGCCTAGCCAGTCTCCAGACCTAAATCCAATTGAAAATCTTTGCAGGGAGCTGAAACTCTGTGTTGCTCAGCGACAGTCCCGAGACCTGACAGATCTAGAGAAGATCTGTATGAAGGAGTGGGCCAACATCCCTCCTGCAGTGTGTGCAAACCTGGTGAAGAACAAAGGCTTCTGTACCAATTTTTTATTTTTTTTGACTCAAGTGATCAAATACTTATTTGACACAGTATTTCCCAAATAAATTGTTAAAAAAAATACAATGTGATTTCCAGATTTTTCATTTTAGGTTCTGTCTCTCACAGTGGAAATGCACCTATGCTGAAAATTGTAAACCCCTCCATGATTTCTAAGTAAGAGTACTTTCAAAATCACAGGGTGATCAAATACTTATTAACCTCACTGTATGTATAAATTATTATTATTATTTTTTTTTTATTGGCATTATTATAAAACATAAATGTAAATTTCAGTATTAGTTAGAATTATAATATTGCTGCATTGATTTCTTTTTTTGTGTATATAGACATATATATGGTCATAGTTTTTAACACCATAAATGAAGATAAGTCGCTCTGTCAAAATAGTTAAAACCTCTCCAGTAGTGCATACAGTGCATAGACGTTTGTCTGATAATATTTTTGTCGATAATTGTTTGAGAAGAGTGCGTTTTCTTTTTCCCCGTAATCCAGAATGCAGTGAGTGAGTTAGCTTCAGCAAGCTGCTTTCCATCTCCATGAGGTTATCATAGCAAGCTCATGTTGTGAATACCGCAGCTAAGAGCTCTTTAATATACACTTCTCAGTGGCAGCGGTCTCCTCGGCACACATAAGCCCGAGGTGCTCCGTGCATGTCGAGATAAGGGCCTCCACTCTCTCCGAGTGCCGAGGAATCAGTCGCTAGAGCAGCTGTGGAGCCGCCGCAGATAATAAACAATATATTCTCTGTCCAATCCCTCAGAAAGTCTTCCGGGGAAGCGACGGAAAACGCAGGTCCCCCTGTATTGTGAGGAGTTCATAAACAGAGCGGCTTTCCGAAGCAAACACGGACGCCATTGTCTCCGGCATTGCGCCTTCGCCACTTAACAAAAGCGGGGACATCACAAAGGGAAACACCTATTCAGATGTAAATGCTCATTTCATCCATCAGACATCAAAGCTTCCCTTCTTTTTATACTCTTCCGTTTGCTACGTTAGGAAACATGAGTGTAATCATCTTCATTTCTTCTCGTCGGGGCTTTTTGTGTATGGAACGTGGTGGGTGGCGCAGCAAACACTTCTCAGACTTCATGCGGTTCGACAAAATGGAAAGAAGTCATTTTGTGAGTGATGTAAAGCAGTTCCTGAGGAAAATAAACAGAGAACAGTAGGTTGCATTCAATTGAGGTATGCTGCAGGCAGAAGGGGGCTTTCTAGGCTCTGGGCTGCCAGGATGCTGTGTTTTGCTCCGCTGGGCCATAGCTCAGAACCAGAGGAAAGGGGAATCGTGCGAGTTTGTGTGTTCAACTCTCTCGCTCCCTATGACAGGTGGGATCCTAACAGGGAGTGCGGTGGCGGTCACTTCCCATAAATCTGCCTCAGCTGGCCTCAGATCTGACAGCTGGCATCATGCCCTCTCCTCTTTTCACTTATTTCCCCCCCTTTTTCCCCCCTCTTGCGATTCCATCTTGTATCTGGTCTAGGGATTCACAAAAATGTCAAATGTACTTTGTTACGAAGTCTTTACTAAAATCTAAAAAACTAGCTATTTTTTTATGTGAGCAGTCAAGCCATTTACAGCAAAAAATATAGGTGTTTTTTTTTTTTTTTACTGCACACATATGTATATATTCAGAATATATTTAGTAGGCTGTACATTTATGAAACAAAAAAAGTTTGAGTAACAACAGGTATTCATAATATAATAATTAATAGTATATAGTGACAAAACTACATATATATTTTAACAATTATTTGTATTTATTTATTTATTTTAAATCACTGATTCTCACTGATTATTTACTTGAGTAATTACTTGATAAATGTGAACATTAATGCTTCATTTTATTATTATTATTTATCATCGACAACAGTTTATAGTATTTGCACTTTTAATTTCTTGTATTTCTCATAATTTGTTTATTTTTTATTTTGTTACAGATTAACTGGAACAATTACAAAGACTGCTTAAATTCGATTTAATTTCCCTAATGTTAAGTTTAAATACTTTTAAAGCAGTTTTATATTTAATATATCAATATATTTATATATATTTTTATTATTAATCATAAATAACCAAAACAATTATTAAATAAATGTCATTTAATACATGCATTATATAAAAATCATGCAAAATACAACAAATACAAGTTTAAAGAAGCAAAATGTACAGTAGCATGTTAGCTTTTGCCGTTGTATCAAGAATTGTGAAATTTTAAATAAAATAAAGCCGTATTTATATTGAAGAACTTTCCTTCATATTTCAACATGCCATTGTGACTATTAAAATTTAGAGGGCAAAAACTTTGCTGATCTTTCAGTAACTATGTCAGAGGAAGAGGAGGTTGAGAGAAATGATAGTGAGAGAGGAAAGAAGATGAGGTGCATTGAGAAATTTCCCTGGGGGGGGCAGAAACTGCTCTGAATATCTGGCGTACGACCAAAACTTAACAGAGCTCTGCATTTGGCCCATGTCATAAATAAATTTCCCCTCTGTCTTGCAGATGGCCTGACCGCCCTGTCGTTCTCCATCAGCTCGCTCACCTTGATTGGCATGCTGGCAGTGATCACATACACGGTGAGTGGCCAACAGAGAATTGGTAATGGTGGGTGGTTACTCGTGCCCCATCCATTTGTATGCGTTTACGAGTGTGGTGTGCGAAGAGACTGTCACAGGGAAGCTGTTTTAGACATAATATGCATGTTTCTGTCCACAATTTAAGTATGCTTGTATGCAAGTATGCAATTTAAGTGTGTGATTTCTGTACTACTGGTATTAAAAACACTGCCTCATTCACCATTGGTTGAAAAAAACTGATAGTCCCGCCCTAAACTCATGCTATTGGCTAAACCGGTGTCAGGCTGGTTAGCAAACAGCAATGTTTTACTACAGTTTGTAATAACAACCACTAAAGTGATTATTGTGATTATAGACGTGTAAGAGAATCAACTTCTAATGATGAACTTTGATTGTAGAGTTCTGATAGGTCATCTTCGTGCGTAGGTTTCTCATATGCCACAAAAGCTGCCTGTATGGAAACAATCTTTGATTGTAGTCATCCTGAATGATGAAGCGGCCCCTCAACGTTAGAAATGTTTTGTGATTCTTGCGCTTTGGCCTGCAATCGCTCAAAATGACACTCTGTCATTTCTCACCGATGTGTGTGGACGTGTGCCTGAGACGTCGGTGTGATGTATATGCCCTGTTATCTCTCTCCTATTTATATATCTGAGCCTGAAGGCCATTAATAAACGCCCGTATTCTGATTCCTTCAGCATACTGTAGCTGTTCTATTCGGATAAGATAAATTGATTGTACTGTAACACTTGTTAATGTCATCCATTTTTCATCGCCAACATCAGGAGTAACCAGGCTATGAGAATCTCCGCTTTATCAAGATGGAATATGATCCTCATCCCAATCTTTAAAATCTATATTTAATCATTTCATATTTTAAAATGTTAGTATCTGCAATGCATTCAATTTACACATTTATTTTTGCGTATTAATTCTGAAATTTCAGTAAGTACACTATTGAATTGCTATTATGTTGAAGTTCACTTGACTGCTTCAAGTGTGTTTTTCATGTAATTGTAATCGTATATAACATAACTTTCAAGGTTTCAAGCTGTTGAATACAGGCCTGTACTAAAGGTTTGACAATTTTCAAAACGCTCTGAGGATGGCAATGTTCTCCTTTCTGACCTTCTGTTGTCAGAAGCTCAGAGAGTGGCTTATAGAGAAAGAGAGACTCCTAGTGCACTGTTGTTTTTGATCTTCTCTGTTGTGGTACAGAAACTCAGAACCAATCAAAGATTCCTTGTCAAAAACCAGGGTTCACTCGCTCAGGCTCTTCCCATTGCACTTTCTCTTTCCTATTGTTGCTTTTCTCAGCCCTCCTCCCTTTGTACACCAAAGAACTCGGATATCCCATCCTCCCTAGTCCAACTTTCCAAAGCGATGGGTGATTTATCATACCGGCCTATGTGTTATTATTATGCATGATTAACCTAATGGAATCTAAGTGATGGACGCCGTATGCAGCCGCAGTGTTGTCCAGGGTGGACAGGTTAATTTATCACCGCACTTTGAGCCAAGGTGGCCACTTGCTCTTAATTCAAACCACTGGCCGAGATGTAAACCCGTAATGACAACACCACGGCCGGCTGCGTTTCAACTAAACACTAAAGCAAGCATTTCAAACCTTCAGCCACTTGCTGTGTTTGGCCAGCATCACACTTTGCTGAGCTACTGGGAAATTAAATTCAACCTAAGCACATACAAACAGGAGCCTCGGCTTGTTAATAAGCCTCTGAAGTGCCATATGGTCAGGGCGGGCAAAGCTAACTTACCTATCCAATGCTTGGATAGCCAGCTCTTAAAAACAATCATGCTGGGAGTTTTAATTGTGCTTTTAAGTTAAACAGCGTGAAGTTGCAAAAGTTAGTTTTTTTTTCCGGCTGTTTGGGGGTGAATCACTTATTCAGGAAAATGCAGAAGAGCTCCTTCTAGGTAAATGTTGTTTGTTCTTTGAGCTGAAGCAGGTGGTTTTGCACTCTAAACGCCTTTTTTACTTCCTTCACAATGGCTCGTATTTTGTTTTAATCCTCAGAAGAGTGAATTAAAGCAATTGTATAGGGATGCAACAGTTAACACAACCTGATCTCATGGCAATTCGTAGAGATTTTTACGAATTTGTACGACCTCACGCGTACGAATACATACGATTTATTCTAAATCATACGTATTTTACGAGATGCCAATTCGTACGAATGACCTAAACATAACCCCGCCCCTAAACCTACCCATCACGTGGTTTTAGACAAATCGTATGAAATGAGTGAGGTCATACGAATTAGTACGAATTGGCACAAATTTGGCACCTTGTACGAATATGTACGAATTGCTCGTGTTGGTTAACCAGCCATAAAGCAGAAGCGGATGGTTTAACTTGTATTGGGCGATTGGTAACCAGCCATTTTTTTGTCTTTTGCCCACATACAAACTACATAAGTGCGTCACTCATTTGTACACATCTTTTAAACCTTCCACCAACAGGTTTTAAATTACAGTCACTGTTAGTCTTGCCACTTTCTTCTAAACTTTTCCCATTAGTGATCACCAATCACCTTGAACTCGTCCTCACCTCACCTGTTTTTATCCTCTAGACTCTGCATTCTTGACACCTTTATGCACTCGTAGACCCTTCTTTGTCCAAGATGCCGTTTCAAGAAGCCTTTATCACCCTGAATGTTATGAGGTGCAAAAGTATGTTTTATGCTCGATCGCGCCGCGTTCTGCTCAAAGCGGTGCCTGACCTCCCAAAGTCTAAACTGGTTGCTGTGCTTCAATAACGCTGCTTGCATTCTTGCTCGAACCCATTTAACATCCTTCATTGGCTAATATAGTTGCTGAGGTCTTATATCAAGCTCCTTTTGCTGCTGGTGTGACATTACAATGAAAATGATTGACCCACTGACTTTTTAATGTGCATGTAATATTTGCATATGCATATGAGCGTATATCACGGCTCTTTGATCTGTCGGCTTGACCGTGGGCCGTCTCGGTCCCTGTGCTGTGTGATACAGACTGGTGATTTAAAAGTCTGGCTGGCGTGCTGACGTTCAGCCCTGGAGGGTTTCTCTCCCTCTTAAATCTGCAGCCCAAAGATGCTGATTCCCAACGAGAGGGTGACCGCATTAATTTCCACTGATTTAATCATAGTGCTGCAAAAATGACCTGCGACTGGCAAGAGAGCCTCTTCCTCCTCCTCACCGTCTCGGGTGCATCTGAGGAGCCACTTCAACAACAAACGCCACAATTTTAATTTTCTCAGGTCTCCACTTATATGCAGAGTTGCTTTTTCCATATCTCAGTCCTATTCATGGGATTCTGCAGACAGAAAATAGACCTTTTTCACCTGCTATTTTAATTAGTTCAGTTCTTTTGTTTGCTTGTTTTATGGCTGGTTGGTTTTAGGAATATGATTATACTTTGGTTTCTTTCCTTATTAATTTTCTATAATGAGAAATTGTATTATTTGTGATCCTGGACCACAAAACCAATCATAAGGGTACATTTTTGAAAATTGACGTTATATATGAAATTGAAGGGTGTATCAAAATAAAATAAATAAATATGAAGAAACTGTTCTTTAAATCTGTACAAATGAAGTTCTTAGCAATGCATATTACTATCAAAAAATAAGTTTTAATATATTTATGGCAGGAAATGTACAAACTATTTCCATGGAACATGATCTTTACTTATTACCCTATGTTATTGGCATTAAATAAATTTTTTGACCATTACAGAGTATTTTTGGCTGTTGCTTCAAATATACCCATGCTACTCACAGTATGATTGTTTTTGTGGTCCAGGGTCACATTTATAACAGAATTCTTTACCAATTCTTCTTTAGACGTTGTTTGGTGATGGCTGACAGTGGTAGGGAATAGTTGCGTACTAACTCTAATTGTATTTTTACCATTTTAGCTGAAACGTTGTGTTGTATCAGCATCCAGAAGCAGGCCTGCAGTTTGCTTTTTCTAAAACGTTTGAGATATTGTATTCATTTAGTTTTCACCATGACAAGTGACACAGATGCGTTTCTCTCACACCTCTCCACACCTGCATGGACGGTGTAAAGTGACAGTGTTATATTTACAAAGCAACAGCAAATAGAATTAGCCTCTCATTTCCAGCAGTGTAACACGTTTGTATTTAATTTACAGACTACAAAAGGGACAGAAGAAACACTGAAACGCCATCTGGCAGAAGACCATGCTGAACTCTCTATACATCAGTTTGTTTGTTTTTTGACAGTTTTACACACACTGTCTTCATTATAGCTTGAACAGGGTAGACAGTGTTTTTAATGCGAGATCAACCTTTTGATGGTTTAATGTTGCATGTAATTTTAGTGGATGTACTGATTTTTGTTGTATTATTGTTGTTGAGAGCAGATTGGCATTACCGTACATTGGTTTCCTCCTACATCAGTAAAGATACTTTTGCATAATTACAGTATGCTCCAGTGACATCGAAAACATGATTTGGATGTTAATTTAAATGACCTCAAACGCAAAGTTAAAGAGTTTGAAGAGTAAGTAATCAAACGGCTTCATGCTTGTGAAAACCTAAATACATTTTTTTTATCACGATGCTATAACTTAATTCTTTTTTTTTTTTCGCAAAAATTAATTACTATTACTATTAGAAAAGTAGAAAGTAGAAAAACCCTACATTTACTAGTCAAAATGTGTGGAAACCCTAATAAAGTGTCCTGAGGTATACGAGACTCTGCTTGGAAGAGCTTTGCACATTATTGTATTTTTTTGCAAAGTCTGCCACATTGAAAAGTGTTAAGAAAGTCAGAATAAATTCATGGTTCTGTGGCAGCACACACTTTTCCCATGCAGGCTGTTGAACAAAAGCATCCTTGTGTAAGGGGGTGTACGCCTCCACTTTTTCTCTTCTCTCTCTCTCTCTCCGATCCCCACTTTCATCCCTCTCTCCTCCGATCTCCCAGATGACAACCGCAACCCCTTCATCTTCCATCTCTCCACCTTTCCTCTTTCTCTCTCACTTTCTCTCTCTCTTCGCCCTCCTTCTCAAACTATCATACTCTCCCTCTCTCTGTCTGCTGCCTCGGGTATCCTTTTCCAATCAGTACAGAACACACCTGTTTTTGTTTGGAGTGTCTCTTTTATTTTTCTCACGCTTGACGGACTGCAGGGGCGAGGAGGGCTGGAAAGAATGGGAAAGAGGAGGCGAAGGAGGAGGATATGTCTCACTGGGGTTGCAGGACAGATTCCTCTTTTATGAGGAGCGCTTGGTATTCGGGACATGGTCCGGCCTTTAGAGCCCTCGTGATTCATAGCAGAGGGTGTCACGGCCCGTGGCGACGGACAGACGCACTCGGCCTAGCTCTTAGAGAGCACGTCATTTTCCCTGCTTTAAAAGCATCTTCGGCAGAGAAGATAAAAAGGTCACCAGTGTTTTAGCCCGCCTTCTGAAGATCTAATTGTGCTGCTGACTTTTGTCAGCATTTTGATATGAGAGCTTTTGAAAAAATGGCAGAACTGCATGAATGTGGGTGCATGTTTTTTTTTTTTCTTAAGGTGTGCGTGTACATATAACCCGGTCTCTTTTATTCTCTGCCTGTATTGATTTGCCACCAAGAGAGTATTGAAGATGGTCTTTATTTTTAATTAAAGTTCACAAATATTGAGAAGGCTAGCAGGGTTCTGACCCAAACCTTACTGCATAAGACCTGCGCTTCCTAATGCCAAGGGAAAATAAACCATCAATGAGCTCAGGGTGTTGAAATAACCTCTGATTTACAGCCCCCAGAAACTGCAGGGTTTTATCATATTTCCCTACACGAGCTCAGATATTTCTTCTCTCATGCACCGTGCGTGTGAAAGTGTGCTTCGTGCCGTCACATGGGGGCACTGTTAGGCTGTGCATTGCTGGAAATCAACCCGTACATCTCAAAATGGTTGCTGCATGCAAACACACACTCTCACACTCTTTTCATCTCCTCCTTGCGCAGAAAACACATACATGGATTCAGTGGGCTTCTGAATGACACCATTTAGAAAGTGCTCTTTTATTATTGAGTGCCATAATGTATGGATTTAGTTTCCCTGCACAGTGGCACTTAGAGGCGTTCGGCGGGACTCTTGGTGAAATTGTGGTGGCACTCTGCGTGATGACTGTGTATGCTGTATAATTGGTCTTTAATGCTCATTCTTTCTTCGTGTCAGGCATACGGGATGTCCGTCCTGCCGCTGAACCTGATTAAAGGCACGCGCAGCATCCTGTACGAGCGGCTGGAGAACACTGAAGACATGGAGGAGGTGGAGCACCAGATAGACAAGCTCAAAGCCAAGGTCTCTGTGCGTGTGAACTGAATTCAGATCAGAGCCCCGCTCACTTTATTTAGGATGAACTGCTTGTCTGTTGCTGTTCTTGAGATCAGTGGTTCTCAACTGGTGGGTTTCAACCCAAAAAAAGGGGTGTCAACAGATGCAAATACAAAATGCAATTTATATAGGGTTGTCCAAAAGTTTGTAGTACTTTTAACACTTTTATTTAGCAAAGATGCATTAAACTGATCAAAAAGGACAGTAAAGTACCGTTTTCAATGTAAAGATGAATAAACGGTTTTGAGTAGCAAATCAGCATATCAGAATGATTTCTGAAGGATCGTTTGACTGGTATCTGGAGTAATGACTGCTGAAAATTCAGTAGAATTTCCAAAATATGTTATGATAGAAAACAGTTATTTTGAGTTATAATAGTATTTCACAATGATATGGATTTTACTGTATAGTTCATCTTATAATTGCAGCTTAAAATTGGCATTATAAATGCTTTAAATGCCAAAGGTTGTACAGTGCTTTGGCAAAAAAAATGAAACTATACAAATTAGGTAAAGATAAACATGGTTAGGTTATATGACGTCACTTGTCTGCATAAATCTAAAGGAACATGTGACCCAGACCACACTAACTATTAGTTCACAAACAAACCTGTAGCTGTAACAGTAGATCATTTCATGGAATCATCAAATGCGTAAAGGATGAACAATGGTTTATCAGCTTTTTGTGGGGACTAATTAGAAAATGAAACCATCAGATGTTTTTTATTTAAAACCAAATACTCCCAATATAAAAAAACGGTATGATGCAATTTTGTACCTTTCTCTTCAGTGTGCCGATGGGCGTCCTCTCTCTATGAGAGACCGGAGGATCCTTCAGGATCTAGAAGCTAAACTTCAGGTGCTGCATCGGCGGGGTCGTCACCTGGAGATCGCCGAGAGGAACTGCTGCAATAAAGTGGGCTCAGCTCTCCGTCCAATGAAGGTGTGTTGAGTTTTACCTCAGATAAACTTTATTGACTTTGTACACAAGCCTTTTGCCCTTTTAACTACTGCTGATTGCTCACATTTGATGTGGCTCTGTTTTGGCTCTGTGTTTGGCTCTGAATCATAGAGGTCACACAAAAAGAATTCAAATTTTCTGGGCTCTTGAAATTCTGGGATCTGAAATTTTGACATTTTTTTGTGTACTCTCAAAACTACATACAAAGAGACCATCTATTGAAACCAATATGCAAAAATGACTGCTGCTGAGAAAACACACTTTCTGACAGCTGAAAACATATGAGCTGCCACATTTATTAACAAGGTGGCACAAAATAGTTTTAATTCCTAGGGTGAGAGAAAGACTAAATTATGACAAAACCTTTTTTTTTTTCAACTTTAATGGTAGTTTTTGGTGAATAAACTTTGCAGTAGTTCAGTTTTGAACGAATACAATTCAAAAACAGTAAATGCCTCAAATCATAAACAGCTGTCTTCCCACTCACTGACACAACTGAATATCCAGGTGACTGTTTGGAATAAAAGAGGCGCTCGCCTGATGCGAGATTTTGAGTCAAATAATGCCAGAGTTCAGCTCTTTATGAACTGCAGTTCTTACCCTGTTGCACCACATTTTATCAGAAGTCATTTAAATGGGTTGTATTTTCTCATGAAAACTCAACATTTTTCACAATAAGTGCTCCTGGTCATCTAAAATAACTTTTCTGTCCTTATCCTGTCAGGGTGTTTTTTTAATCGATTATTTATTTGTTAAGGTTAACTAATAGTCAAATAGCTATTTCAACATTGTTATCAGATTATTTGAAGTTTAGTTTTTCTTTGGCAATTTAATGGCTATTACTATTCATTTAATGAAAGTTTGCAATAATAGTAAATACATTTAAATGCTGTCTGCAAACTTTCAGGCCTGTTTGAATTTTCTTTTATTTGTAAATGCATTGCATTATGGAACTAAAATGGGTTGCAGATGCCATTTCATGTTAAAAAAAAAATTTCATTGGTTTTTGCAAGAAAATCATCAGAGCGGTTGCATTAAATATGACTTACATGTTTTATATAAACTTATGTATGTATATACTTTAACACTTGCCAGTCATATTTTCTTTTTCCTTTTGATGTTTTTTTCAAGCATTTTCGTCATCTTGTTCCTAATTAATTATTCTGTTATGTCACTATCCTATATTGCAAAGTCTATCAGTCTATTGCAAAGGGGAGGTGGGAAGGAAATTAATTTTCCTGGTGGCTTTGATGTAACACGTACATTATGACTTCATTTGAATGCTAGCAAGTATTCCCAAGAATATCAAGAAAACCTTTGGGTTTTATCACCTTAGCACAGATTTGCCAAACTGAGTAGCCACTTTGCGAGATGCATTATTTCACCTTATTACTGTGTTTACGTCCAACTAATGATGGCATTTTTTTTTATTTAATATATGATATTTTTATTTATTTATAGCTCTTTTTCAATATATGTACTCGCTTGGAATGACCTTTGCTGTGTTAAAGCCAAATGCTAACATGCTCTAGTATGACTTTCTTTCTCCTGAGGGATGCACAGAGTGATCCTGGCTGGACACATGTAACTGAGGCTATTAAACTTGAAAATAGAAAAATGTGATTGAACATTGTTGTAATTGTCACAAACCTTCGGCACTCCTCTGGCCTTTAAAATATTTGCTATCTTTCATTCGCTGGCTGTTATTCTTTGCATGCTCTGCACCAGAGGGGTTCCTCGTTTCCGTCTTTAGCGGCCCACTATCAGCAGAACATGAACATGGCACTCTAATGATAGACTCCAGACTCTATTTATACCTAAACTAGGCTTGAGATTTACTAATTTTCCCATAAGAGCTTCGGGGGGAAATGCATACTGAGAGGAATCTGTCTGGCAAACAGATCGCTCCATAAGTCGCTGCACCTCCTTTAGCTTAGCATATGTCTTGCAGTGCATATTTAGCGATGTAGTGCAAAGGTCAGCGACTCCTCTTCATATTCTCCAAGGGTCATTTTGCAGGATCGATTCGTGCTCCCTGCAGCAAAGTCTCAAGTGTATTGTCACTAACACAACATGTGTACTGATATTCAACATGCGCCTTGCTGTGCGAGCCAATGGCGTTACGTAATAAAGTTGTACGGCTGTAGAAAGCGAGGCCCAGTGGGTGGTTTGTTAACTGTTACATGGGTGGTCCAATGGGGCGATTTGATACGTGTGAGTCCCTGCTGATGAGTTTAGATAAATTCAGCTGTCAGCACAGACTAATAGATCCCAACACATGAGCGCACACTTCTATTACCCTTTAATGTTGGCCCCGGCAGATGTGATTGATTCCATTAAGAGAGCAGGTTAATTGACCTAAATTCTGTATCAGATTGATTGATTAAGTTTGATTGATTTTAATTATTGTGTTTACCGTTTCATCTGCAGCGGAAATTGGTTCGGAAAATTGAAAGTGGTGTATTGGAGGTGCTTATGTATTTAAATGAGCCCTGAGAAGACGAAACGCAACACTTACCATGCAAATTGCACATATTTCCTCCCTTTGCGACAAGTAACGATCACGCTGGATCTATACGTATAGTCGTCACGGTGCTTGTAACCGTAGAGCTGTAGTAGATGTGCACGTGTGTCAAGAGGTTTGCACATTAGGAACCCAGCAGGCCCCGGGAATGACAGCAGTGGCAGGTGGTTGCGAGTCCAATTATAAAATGAAATAAACCTGTTTATGAAGCCTGTATGAGTGTGATACCTATAGAGGCTTTCATTATCATTCATAGGATATTTCATAAAAAAAATTGCTCCTGCAATGCTCTTTCAGACAGTGCACTGATAAAGCAGCCCTTGGCTGAGCTCAGAGCAAGGATGATTATGGACAGGGGGTGTATGACTGCCAGGGGCCTCGAGCGGTCCGTTACAGCCAAACATGGGGAAATAGGCCTGTGCGAATGTAAAATTGATATAGATAAACAAACAGAGCTTGAATGTGAGCACAATGTGAAATAAACAAAGAAACGAGAAATGTTAACCGTTTCTGTGCCTTCCTCATGGCAAAAAAAAAAACGTCTTTTGTGTTTTGTTTTATATTTTAAAGATCGTGGTAAATTGTATTCTATTTTACTCTTGCTCTTTTTTCCTCAGCCCCTGGTATTAATATACAGTATACAGATGCAATTGCTGTGTAAATTAATTTAAAGAGTTTGTTCAAATCAAAAATGAAAATTTCCCTATGATCGTCTTACCCTCAAGGTATCCTAGCTGTATACGACAATTTTTTCAGACGAACTCAAAAATATTCTTTCGATGACTGTCATGAATTAGCATTAGTAAAGAAAAGTATCGTAGTATAAGCCAAGAGGAGATTGTATTCCTTTGCTAAAGTACGAAAACGTCCTGTAAACAAACAGCGGTTCTCGCAAGACTTATTCCCTGTCTTAAATATGAATATTTTTCTTACAAAAATGCATTGATTCCCTACAGGAGGCCTTTATTCACCCCCAGGAGCCGAGTCCCTTTTTTTACTATGGATGGATGCACTTTTTTGGACTGTTGAAAGAAAACACCCACCCACACGTTATAAGGCTTGGAAAAACCATAACATTTTCTAATATAACTCCGATTAGATTCGTCTGAAGCTATGTACACCCACCTGTAGGATGCCTTGAGGGCGAGTAAATCATGGAGTCATTTACATTTTTGGGTGAGCTGTCCCTTCAGGCCAGCTCTGAGCTGCACTGAAGAGTCCATGTGAAGACACCTAAATGCCACTTCAGAAATGTTTCTTTACAACCTCCCCATTTTAAATTTTGCTCTGGGACTCGAAGCTCAATGGCGCTATATTGGTGCAAACAAATTTGACAATTTTTCCTCTAAAACAGCATCTTTATTCCATTTTTCGGTTTTTATGGGCATGATGTTTGGGGAGATGCTTGTGGAAATGTCTATGGGAAAAAATAACACAGAAAAAACATTTCATGTAGGTACCTTCCTAAAGAATCTTAACACAGGCGCACGTGAGTTTAGGTAGCTGTGTTTATGCACTATACTGAAGGTTTTGTTGCGTAGCTGAGGGCATGAATAATAAACAGCCTGATGCTGTAACTTTTGTTATTATTAATGTACTCCTTTCTGTAAAGTTAAAGCTCTGGCTGTCATGGTTATTACAGCTATAACTGCAAGCATTTATTATTGGTATTACGGCAACAGCTTGAGACATAAATTCCTAATATACGCTTAGAATAGCTCCAGCTGTGTTTTTAACCACAAAGCGTAATTCTAGCATCACTAATAACTCGCAGTCATTCGTTCGAATTAGTTATAGATTATGTCTTGAAGGCGGATTCACGCTCATTTACAAATCTGTGTTCTCGCTACAGTTCACAATCTGTCATATTGTTCTTGAGGGAAATGTGTGTTGAATGCGAACGCCACTTGGTTTTGTGAATATTCGTTAGGAGTCAGAATTGGTATTGGCATTGTTTGGTTTAAGCATTGCCTGTAATGCAATTATTACATAAGACGATGTTAGCGTAAATGTGAAATACGTATTCTGTATTATTACAGAGGAGCCTCTCTCGACATTAGAGATAGGCAGATAGATAGATGTGTCCATCTTTTTTGTCTCTTTCTATATTTTCTACTGAGTTTTTATCTTCTTTTTGCCACCTCTTTTCCTTTGTTTTGAGAAAATCTGGAGTGATTACTGCACACGTCAGGGTTTTGTTTACTCCCTCAAGTCAAGTCAAGCAGACGTGAGCTCCGGGAGGCCAGTCAAAGGCAGCCGTTCAGTCTGGCATATTGGTTTTGTTTTGCTTTGTGGGTTGTGAGTGTTTGTTTCTCCGTCTTTGTTCATTTACTCTTTCCTCTGCAGTTCAGTCTGTTCCTTATTTAGAAAGCTTGTGACCATGCCGTCCATATTACTCTTGGCAGCTATGTCACTCCGAGGTGGGTTGCACCATATGGCCATGTGTAAAAAAATCACACGACCTCTGGGTTAGACGTGATGGACCAATAGAGAAAGTCCTTTGCACACACTTTTGGTTTTTAAGTGTGTATTTTCTTTATACTAGTGTTTGTAAAGTAGTGTTGAGGAGTAACTAAGTTGTAGAAATTTTATGAATCAGTTCGTTCAGACGAATCGCTTTAAAAGAATCACTATTTCATTTAAAGGGATAGTTTTATCTAAAATGAAAATTGTGTCATTATTTGCTCACCCTCATTTGGCACCAAACCCACATGATTTCGCTATTTCGCTGATTTGTTGAAGAACATCCAGGCAGCTCTTTTTTGCATTATAAGAGTAAATAAGAACTGGGGCTGTCAAGCTCCACAATGACAAAAAACACAATAAAAGTATCATAAAAGTCATCCATGCATGACTCATGCACTATATTGCAAGTCTTCTAAAGCTATACGATACTTTGTTTGAGGAACTATCCTATATATTCATTTGGAACTTGGAATATGGTGCATAAGTCATGTGGACCAGTTTCATGGTACTTTTATGCCTTTTGTGAAGCTTTTCCATTTTTCTGCTCTTTTCTTATTCAGGGTAATTGCATAGAAACGAGCAACCAGGGAATTATTCATTATTCATAGTGGAAGAAAAAAGACATATGGTTTTCGAATGAATCAGTCTTTTTTTTATTTACATTTTTTATGAACTAAATGTGTCGCTTTACAGCATAAAGAATGTTTAGTTATGAATGTCTGTTATTTTCAATTCATTATTTGATTAATGACAGTTGATACACATTGATCTGCTGTTTCAAATAATAGGACAAAATGTTTGTTTTATTATTATATCCATATCTCTGGAAGACATTTCTACTTTTATTGAGGAAGGACACATTATATTAATCATTGAGGACTTTACACTGTTGCAAAATGGGATCTTTTGTTCTTTTTATTCATTAAAAAAAAGAAATAATTAAATCCTGTAAAAAATTTCAAGGTTTCCACGAAAATACTAAGCAGCACATTTCGTTTTATAATCTGTGATGTGTTTTTGTGTATGCTCTGTGGATTTATCTCATGATTTTGTGATAATTCAATTATATTTTTAAGGACAGCCTCTAAAATAGAGTTACTAAACTTTTAAAGTAGTTTGTCCAACACTATCTAACCCTGGCTTTTTGTTCTTTTCAGATCTTGCTCGGGGTCTTCTTCGTCCTGGTGGCTCTTTTGTTCTTCGTGACCTTGTTTATTTCCAAGTAAGTTCCATTAACCTGCACGAAATGTCACTCTGATAGCAGACTCTACCCCATTTAAACAGTTTTTCTTATGTTTACGTGACCAACAAATGGCTCATCCCACTGAAGAGGCACAGGAAGGATGACGTCCCCTCAGACCACAGTGCATTTGAGGGACATTTTGATTCAGTGCTGGAGTTATCATAAATCTGTTGTTATTGTACACACGCATTCATCAACACCTGCAGTGCTCTAAATTACCTCGTGCTAACAATAATGTACCATCATTTTATAGCAGACCATGGAGAACTGTAGTTAATGATGTTTTTAATTCAGTCTCTTATGTGATGATGCTGGTAAATGTGTTTGTCTCGTTGCAGTCTGGATAAAGCTTTACATTCAGCTGGTATCAGCACTGGATTTATCATCTTTGGGACCAACCTAACCAACCCTCTTAATGAGCTACTGCTGGCGCTGCAACCGGTGAGCAGCCTTCCGTTTCTTTCTTTGGTTTCAGAATCGCGTTACAACGCGACATGAATGCTGGTGACAGTTGTGTGCAACCAGAGTTGTGTAATGATTCGGGAGGAGAAGGTACCAGAAATGGAAAGCATGGTTCTCTTTGGTTTTACTACGAAACTTATCAGCAGAACAGCAACTTGTGGCTGTTGCAAGAGATGTGAAGAATGCGATCTGCTCACCGTAGGAAATTTCTGCCAAGACAAGCAGCATTATTCTGTAATTGGGAAGTGCACACTGTCAATCAAAAGTTTGAACGCACCTACTCATTCTTTATTATTGCTATTTCCTTCATATTTGGAGGTTTTTTTCTCATATTTGATTTAAAAACTGTAAAATTACAAAAATGAAAGCATGGGATTTTTGTAGTGGCCAATAAATGTTAATTAAATTGATGAAGGGCATCACGTGACGCAGTTTTGAAGAGTTTCATGTGCCCTTGTTGGCTTCTTTTCTTTTTCTTTTCTAACTTTTTAATACTTAATAAACATTTCCATCAAAAATGTACAAAAAAATGTTTGAAGATAGTAATATTTAATTTTATATAAATATATAATATTCAAATATAATTTTTATTTTATATATATATATATATATATATATATAATTATTAATATAATAATTGAAATATTATTACAATGTAAAATGACTGTTTTCTATTTAATATTTTTAAATGTTATTTTCTTCTAAAGCTGAATTTTCAGCAGCCTTTACTCCTGGTTTTAGTGTCACATGATTCTTGATAAAACATTTTAAAGTTCTGATTTGATGCTTAAGAAACATATTTATTTTTATCAGTTTTTAAACGCAATATTTTAGTGGAAACTGTGATACAAAGTTCAAAAAACATTTATTTGGAATTCAAATATTTTGTAGTTTGTTCATTTGTTACAAACGGCTTTACTGATTAATTTAACACATCATTGCTAAAGAAAAGTATTAGTTTCTTTCAAAAAAAGAACTTTTGAATGATAAAGTGCATGTCACAATTTGTATTTTGGCAGATCAAAAGGTTTTTAACATCATAAATGTACTCAGATGTGTCCATACATTTTTGGCAAGTAGTGTTCATCATCAATAGCAGTTTATTCCTCTAATTAGGCTGCATTGCTTGCGTGTAAAACATTCTCAATGAATAGATTAGTAGCGGTGGATCTGAATGTAGTATTGATTTGTATGGACATTGATTAGTATTGGACATTTTTGTTCATTCACTTTAATAGACTCACAAGTTTTTTGTGCTACCCCAAAGACCAACATTTAGATATGCATTTCCCTGGGTCTGAATAAACATTGACCTCAATCAGATTTTACACTCAATTCAAGGCTATGTGTCTTAGATTCATAATTCTGGACAGGTTAGTTTCAAGTTCAGTTGTATTTGCGTCTATGTATCAAAGCTGCTCAAAACACAAACCAGGAAATGTGGTGACCCTGAACCGCAATCTGCAAGTCCGAATCTTTGAAATAAAATAAAAGATCTTGAACATTTCATCACCCTGACCATAGTCTGTGGCCACTTGCTCCATAAAAAGATGTGATGACCTCTGAATTAAGCGCTATTTATGAATCAGAAATAAGTGCGCCTTTCATCATTTAGTGCTTTTGGAAAGAGATTTCAAATCCTTCAATCTTCAAGTAGCACAATGATCAGTTTCCATGTGCTTGAATAAAATATGATCACTTGTTTCACTCGCTGCTTAAGATGGCTTGATTAAACCAAATTGTTCAGGAATTCAGACCATTGATTTCAGCAATTAGGCCATGTGAATAGGAAAAAAGAAAAGTAATTTGCAAAAGGATAAGGCATGCGGGCCGGAGAGTTATTGCTCATGCTTCCAGAAACATTTCTAATTTGTACTTCATGATGTCAGTGACCACATTCCATCTGCGATATAAGGGCAACAGGTAAGGTCAGTGTGTGTTTAGCTCATTGCAAAAACAGCATTTCAGCTGCAGTGGAGTTATTGAGGACAAGCTGCCAGCGGAAGAGGCATTGCCGTTTCCATGAACCAACAGCTCTTCCAGGAACAGGAGGGTCATTTTTAGCTTGACTTTCAAACAGTTCTGCCATGTACTTCCCGTGGCTCTTTTGAGATGAAATGCATTGAAAATAGTCGGGATTGCTGAAAGATCACCTCAGAGTTGTGGAGCAATACATCTCTAGCACAGGAGTGACAGTATTTTAGGCCACCGCTGAGAGTGCGAGTGTACATATATCCTTTGTGCCTCCAGCATTGTGTGCTTTGTGAAACATGCATCACTTACCTTGATGCCACTCTGGTACACAAATAAAACGCAGTGAGTGTGGACAACACTGTCACGGCCGTCCAGCCATCTTCATTGTCAGGGTAATGGCTCTTGGTTGACACTCAGGCCTGAAAAAGTATGTGTTGTGTGAAGATGAATAGAGACTGCATTGTAGCCTTGGTGAATAGATCAAGGCCTTCTAAGTTTGTGTGGAGTTGTTGACCAAAACCGTTTTCTTCAGGTTTTCCCGCTGGACTACATTCTCATCGCAATCATCACTATGTACTTTGTCTTCACCTCCATGGCTGGGATCCGTAACATGGGAATTTGGTTCTTCTGGATAAGGGTGAGACGCTAGTGGCTTTTTTTTCCTCTTATTTTCAGTCACCTGCTTCATTAAGCATTTTTATTTTGGCACGAATGTTTGAATTTTAATGATTAAATTTGGTCATTTAGTTTGCATAGGCAAAATTTAAGCACGCAAGGGCTGAAAAAACTCCAGGTTCAAACGTTCAAAGAACAACATTTATTTGGAATTCAAATCTTTTTGTAGTTTGTTCATTTGTTACAAATGGCTTTACTGGTTAATTCAACACATCCTTGCTAAAGAAAAGTATTAGTTCCTTTCAAAAAAAGAAAACCTTTGAATGATGAAGTGCATGTCAGCACAATTTGTATTTTGGCAGATCAAAAGGTTTTTAGTATCATGAAAAACATAAATTTACTCAGTCCAAACATTATTGTTAGGTAGTGTTCATCATCAATAGCGGTTAATACGCTGCATTGCTTGCGTGTAAAACATTCTCAATGAATAAATTAGTAGCGGTGCATTTAAATGTAGTATTGATTTGTATGGACATTAATTAGTATTGGACATTATTTTTTCAATTACTTTAATTGACTCACAAGTTTTTGTGCTACCCCAAAGACCAACATTTAGTTATTTTGAAGCTATAGATCATGAAATTTAAGCACACTGGGGCTGCAAAAACTTTTTTTTAGTTACTGTTTAAGAAATGATATGCCTGATTTATGTTGTAACGGGTGGTTAGAGCTACCCAAGACTGATTGCACCTCCTTTTACCTTATTGCTTACGTTTTCTCATGTGTACGGTTCATTTAAAAATGTAATTTATTCCTGTTATTAAATAATTAAATTCTCTTGATGTACTGTTTATAAAAACTTTAATTTCAACAATTTTCCTTTGTGCCATAACTTTACCTGTTGCTCTGAATACAGTGTTGTTTGTGAAGTGCATGTCCGCAGTTTAGAGTGAATATGAGTAATATTCCTTTTGTGCAGCTGTATAAGATCAGGCCTCAGAGAACCCGACCGCAGGCCCTCCTCTTCCTCTGCATGATCCTCCTCCTCATCGTCCTCCACACCAGTTACATGATCTACAGTCTGGCCCCGCAATACGTCATGTACGGCAGCCAGAAATACCTGCTGCAGGTGAGATGTGGGTTTGTTTGTGTAACAGTCAATCCCCTGTGCTGCACGGCATCAGGATTACAGGATTACAGCTGTCGTATTCTGAGCAAACAGGGCCCACGCCGGTGACATAAGTATGTAATGATCAACCTTTTACAAAGCAAGTGTTTGAAAGCCTTTCAAAACCTTCTCTCCAGACTCTCTTCAAAAGCCATTAAAGGCCTTCCTGCATCTCTTATTTATTTCTTTTTGCTTCTTCAAAGCTCTGTACATTCATATGAGGTCTCTGACCTGATCATGTTAAGTGTGAAAACTTGCCCTTGTGTTCTTTACTGTGAATCTATACATCTTTCCATATGTAGCATAGCAACACTTTTGGCACAAAATCTGGTCAGGTTATTCTTGCCAAGAACCACCCACTTAGACCGGAAGAGACCTTCAGGCCTAGATGTGTGACGCTTTTGAATGCATTTTATTTGTTGCTAAATTATACCACTGTAAGAGATTGTCATGGCAAAAACTCACCAGGGAGTTAGATAAACCCAGCCCATCTATGTTGACATGGCAATTTCAACATTTTTCCATTTTTATGCGCGTAGTGCATCAGGTGGCCACGGAATAGATCCATGGGAGACAGTGGCTGAAACTGACAAACTATACATCAATCAAATCAGATTTCGCTTCACTTCCTGGAAGGCTAGCAGTCATTCTGCATCTGTCCAGTGGTGCATGTTATCCCGTTTGATTATTTCCAAAAGTTATGCTGCTTTTGCGTAAATACAAGCTCAAATGAAGAGTAATTTGCTGTGAGGCTGACAAGCTGTCAGAAGGCTGATGGGGCAAATCGTCTGCCGAGGACAGAGAAGGAAGAACAGCTCGCGGCAAGATCGAACCTGTTCTACTCAGTAAACATCACAGCATGTGTTGAAATCTGACCAATTATATCTGTCCCTTGTCCCTCTGCAGCATCAGATGTAAATATTAAAACAAGCATAAGCGAAATACAGTACATGTCTTGCAGGGTTGTGTGTCGGGCAGAATTTAATTGAGGATGCTTTTTAAATTGCAGTAAATTACAGAATTGAGGTAGCAAACAGGATGCAGAACTGGAATTTAAATCGGAATGGTAAGAGGAATAATGTACTGAAACTCAATTCAAAGAAATTCAAATAACTGTAAATTTTAGCCATTTAAAATGCGAACAATAGTTTGCATTGGATTTGTAATTAAAAACATAAGTATTGTTATAGTAAGTATGTGTTATGTAATTGTATTAGAAATAATTATGTATGTATAGATAGATAGATAGATATTCATTATATATATATTTATTTATTTAGTCAAAAAGATTATTTAGATATTTCATATTTAGTTTTATTTTGGCAGAAACATTAGAAAAAGAAAATACATCTAGGGAAAGTCCATTTTTACGCTCGTAGTCCTCCATTATAAATTCAATATGCAATCACTGGTCAAATGTCTGCAATTATAATATATACATATATATTTGCAGTAATATTATCAAATATACATACATAGGGAAAATGTGTTTTTTACTCATAACTGCACCCGTATAGTTTATATATTTACTTTTAACAAATGAGGTTTACTCATTTCATCATCCAGCATAAACAGCAATGCATTATCTCTAAGAGCATGGAATGTGTAATTGAAACTGTAATTGTATTTCTGAGTACATTCCCTTAATGTAATAACCCAAAAAGCTTATGAGTCAGTTTCCCTCTTATAATTACTATGTGTCAAATTAAATTATGCAGAATGAGGGTTTTTTTTGTTTTTTTTTTGCTTACCTTTGTTGTCTGTATTCTTGTTAGAGAGGGTTCTAGAAATATAGGTGTTGTTTATATTTACTCTAGTCCGTGTTGTTTTAGCACTAGTTTACTGAAGGAATTATGTGAATTGGAGTCAGTTATGAAGCAAGTCTTTAAAATGACTAAGCTGTTTGCATATAAAGCATATAAGGCTTCTCCTTCACTTGATGAAGCACTACTGCCATGATCGATGTAAACATCTTTTTTTTTTAAATGGCGTTTACTGTGACTTTCGTTTTGGTGTTAAAAGTGCCCCGTTATGCGCATAGCAAAGGTTTGTTAATATGCAGTATAATGAGTCTAATTTAAATGACTAATGACGATGACTTAATTTAAATACAGTGTGGCTATTTTAATGTTTAGTAGCTGGTTTAACTGGATTGTGGATGTTAAAAGTGAATCATATTTTTATACTGAAGTAATGTGCACAAAACTGTAATTTGTTTAGTTAACATGAAAAAAGTTGAACATCATATCACAGTGGTAATGTCTTATATGTGCTTACATAGGAAGCTTAAGCATATTCCTTATGTTTAGCATGCAATTAGAACCCTGTTCCATAGATCAGAATGTGCTTGAGTTTTGTTTTGTTTTTGTCCTCAGACCCCGCTGCCCACAGCAGACCCATCTCAGGGCAATCACACCGCTGCCATCAGCAAGATATGTGACGCAGACGCTCCTAAAGGTAAGACCATCATTCTTTATCACCCACAGAGTGACTGACTTCAGTGGATAATGCTTCTCCATAGTACAGGGAATGGGGGGTTAGGAGTTTTGTAAAGAGGTTGTATCATAGAAGTGTTTTTCTTGCCTATTTGAAGATTTAATTTTTTAACTGCAATGAAGCCAGTAATAACAGAGGTCATTTACAGATGGAAGTGTTAAATGTACAGTAGCAAAAACATCCAGTTAAATTCTAAGGGGCTATTATGTATTTTTTGTGCATCTTGACTAGCTTTATACAGTAAGTGGACAGCAGGGAAGAAGGGTAGTATATTGGCCGAATAAAGAGTCTGTGGCTGTGGAGTGTAACTGAGACTGCCCACATTTTTTCACACTTGGTTCATATTGTTCCCATTCATTTTCTTCATTGTGACTTAAAAGAATCAGTTTTCTAAGCCATGAACTGAACCAGCCAACTCTGAGATCAATGACTACAGTAGAAAATTGAAAAGGACAAAAAAATATACTACTGTTGAAAAGTTTGGGGTCAGTAAGGTTCAAAGGTTTCTGATCTAATTTTCATTTTTTTAATTTATTTATTTATTTGATACTTTTATTCACAAGAACAGATTAAGCTGGTCAAAAGTGACAGTCAACGCTTGTATGTCTTTCTATTTAAGATAAATACTGTTCAAAGAATCATGACAAAAATCTATCATGGTTTTCACAAAAACCTATTAGGACCAACAACTTTTCAGGAACTGTTATTTTTGAAAGATCATGTGACATTAAAGAATGAAGTGGACTGCCATCACAAAAAAAAAAAGATTATAATAAAAGTATAATGAAATAGTTTGAAAATGAAATATTTCACAATATTACTTTTAATATATTTATGATCGAATAACCCAAATGATCCCAAACTTTTGAACAGTAGTGAAACAGTAAACTAATGTAACATTATTATCCATTTTAAATAAATGCTTCTCTTTTTAATATTTTAATGATCAAAGAATCCTTAAAAAAAACTATTAAGCAGCTCAACTGTTTCCAACACTGATAATAAA
>JAUMHI010000054.1:17666833-17690573 GCA_032359435.1 Enteromius unitaeniatus | reverse complement strand
AATTACATTTTAAAATATATTCACACAGAAAACAGTTATTTTAAATTGAAATAATATTTCACAATATTACATTTTTTATTTAATAAATGTAGCCTTGATGAGCAGAAGAAACATCTTTAAAAACCATTAAATATCTTACGGTTCTAAAACCTTTGAACGGTAGTGTTTGAGAAACTCAACATCATTCTCAGTGCTTCATGGGAGTGAATCTCTTGTCATGATTTACATTTTAATGCTACCCGTAATTGGTGTATTCTGAATTATAGGTAGTTTAGTTCTTCACTGGGAATTTTGCAATTAAACTCGACTAAAATCACACTTGCATGCACGTACATCACCCATTAACAACCTCAGAGCTCATAGCAGGTCTGTTTTGAAAGGTTTATTTGTTATTGTTCAGCATCAGTTTCTCTATGGAGAAAATAAACAGGATTTTTACTTCTTGAACCCTGCTGTTGTGTTCTTTTTGCCACAAACTAACATTTGCTTATTTTCTCGATTACAGCGCTGGCCATGCAGCTACAAGTTTGACTATATTGTATATCAGTCGCTCCCCTGTCCTAACACTCCTAAATATTTATTTGTACGTCAGTTATGAAGAGATGAGCAGAGCACTCAGTGAATAGAACGAAATAGATTCTGCAGTAGACAGCATGAAGAAGCAGCAGAAGTATTAATGACGCTAGATGTGAGATGAAATGGTAAACCAGCAGGAGACAGACTCTGAATCTGAATAGGAGATCAAAATAGCTTCAGGTGTGACGGACCATTGCTTTTTTTGCACCGCTGTATCTGAATGTATCCAAGTGTTTGGCTTTGTATGCTCAGCCAATGAGGAAAGACTGTAAATAGTCTTGATAATACAAAGATGTGAAGTCAGATGTCACGCCTGCAGAACATGACCCTTGCAGCTTTTCTGTGTGTTCATTACAGAAGGTTGAGATGGCAAATAACAGTCTGTCGGAGGGAGATATACATTAATTAAAATGCTGTAAAATTAGTGGCTTAAACCAGCAAAAGTGTTAATTACGATCTATAAGGTTAATTGCCAGCATACATTTGTAGTTAATTGCAGATAGATCTGTGTGTTTTGAGTGTGCAGCACACAAGGCGGTATCTAGTTCAACATATTATAGACATTGCACTCAGAGATTTTGTTCTCACGATGGCAGAAGAAAAAAAAAAAGGCGGCTTAAAATACCGAATGATGTGGAGATTTACTGTAAAAGCTTTGATTTAGTGTTTTAACAGTGTGATATCATGCTCTGCATTCTGATGAGTGATTTTAAGCTCTTTAACATCTAGTTAATTTAATACCAGGTCTGTCTCTTAGTGTGTTTTTGACACTTTTTTTTTTACCAAGCTCAGCTTCAAAACCTGGGAAATGGGGCTATAAGTTATTCGGCAATGTCACGGTGGATTCGGATTGGATTGGTTATGGTTTGATATACTGCCATCCAGCCTGAGAGTGCAGCCATGATACTGTTTTCCATCCAGAGGAGGGCACTCCGATATTACATTCCAATCCCATTGGAGGATATTGGAATAATAATGAAATCAAAGATATTAATATGCAATTGAATCAGTGAACCAAGAAGAAGTAGCCAATCTTCCTTAATGTCCTTAAGACGTGTCCCCCATCAGCTGTAACCTTTCTTAAAATACACCTCTCTATGCTGGGCTAGATTCCACCTGCTAATTGCTTCTCACTCACTTCAGGTCCCCAGATTGTGCCAGAATATCAGACTGACAGGCTCGGAAATTTTTATCGGCTGCTATTAAAAATTCAGGTCATGTTAGAGCTGACTTCAGACGCAAAGTGATCGTATTAGATAGATGGTTTACATTTTCTGAACAAAATGTTAAAAACTCACGCTCACAGTGCCGGCAGTGTTGTTAGGGTGTTCTGGGTGGTTGCTAAGGTGTTCTGAATGTTTGTATGTCTCTATGCTGTTGCTAGGGTTTTCTAGGGGGTTGCTAAGGTGTTCTGAAGGTTTTTATGTCCCTTTGCTGTTGCTAGGGTGTTCTAGGTTGTTACTAAGGGGATTTTTTTGGCTTGTTCCTATGCTGTTGCTAGGATGTTTTAGGTTGGTTGCTAAGGTAAATTGTTTTTTTGAGCATGTTCCTATGCGGCTGCTAGGGTGTTCTAGGTGGTTGCTAAGGTGAGATGTTTTGAGCATGTTTCTATGCTGTTGCTAGGGTGTTCTAAATGGTTACTAAGATGATTTGTTTTGGCTTGTTCCTACAGATGCTAGGATATTTTAGGTGGTTGCTAATGTAAATAGTTTTTGAGCATGTTTCTATGCTGTTGCTAGGATGTTCTAAGTGGTTGCTAAGGGGAATTGTTTTATGCTGTTGTTAGGGTGTGCTATGTGTGTTTCTACACTGTTGCTAGGGTGTTTTGAGCAGTTTCTAAGTTAAATGAATTTTTATTCTGTGGCTAGAGTGTTCAAGGCAGATGATAACGTCAGTTGTTTTTAGCATGTTTCTGTGCTGTTGCTAAGGTAAATTGTTTTTGGGATGTTTTATGCTGTCGATAGGGTGTTCTAGACTGTTGCTAAGGTAAAATGTTTTTGACATGTTTCTACACTGTTGCTAGGGTGTTCTAAGGTGAATGTATTTCAGCATAATTATTCTGTTGCTAGGGTGTTCTAGGTAGTTGCTAAGCTATTGCTTTTGGAATGATTCTGAACTGTTACTTGGATGTTGGTGGTTAAGATGAAAGTTCTTTGACATGATTATTCTGCTGCTACGGTGTTCTAGCTGGCTGCTAAGGCCATTTGTTTTTTACCATGTTTCTGTGCTGTTTCTAGGGTGTTCTAGGCAGTTGCTTCAGTGTTCTGAATGGTTTTTAGCATGTTTCTAAATTGTTGCAGCTCAGGTCCCTTCAGTGTAAGTAAATGGCACTCATTTTATCGCCTGCCAGGTGAAAAGAAAAAGTCAGATTGCTCTGAACAGTAATAGCACACCTCAACAAGCCGCCTGATTTGAAGCATCATTCAAGTTCGTAGCACAAACGCCGCAAGTATTACTCGCTGTTTATATCCCTAACTTTCGCTGTGAGCAACATTCCTGATGTTTTCCTTAAAAAATACCTTTACTGGTAAGATGACAGAAAAAAACGAACAAAAAAAACAGTAGAAGTCAGTTACGTTGCATTAGTCTGTGCCTGCGTGAAAGATTCCCCATATGCCTCCTTCAAATAATGCTCTGTATCATAACCCAATTAAGTCTCTCAAAGCCAAAATGAGGCACTGTCTCGCACAATGGAGGATAAATCTGTGCAACAGAAGTTGCTCTGCGGGTCACCCGAAATTGATCCATCTCCAGTTGACTCGCACTTTAGAACCAGCATAGTTTTAAGCCGTCTGCTTGCCAACCAGCACAGCCTCCCAATCTGTTTGTGTGGGTTTTGGCCTTTTCCCATCTGCGGTCAGTCAGCGGAGCCCAGTCATTGTGTTTCTGCCACCTACCCGTCATCAGCAAAATGCCTCATTACTGTTTTCAGATAGAACAGTGCAAGACAAGCTGTACACCGTCCATTAGCATGGGACTCTCCGTCGCTTCACAGCGGGAGATGTGATTTCTATTTGTTTTTATTAAAATAACTGTTCACTATCAGTATGATACAGCTTTTGGCAAAACGAGCGAAAAAAAAAAGTACAAGGTTTTTGACAATCTACATCAATCTAGAAGCATTTGAAATTATCCTCGATATTAGCTAATTTTATCTCAGCAAAGTTTCCTCTACTGTGGTTTGAATTCATTAGGCATGCTGAGTGGAATTAAAAGCTCTCAGCAGTTTGTTTGTGGTACGACTTAATCGACAAAAATGCTTATTATATAGGTTTTTTTCTTCCATTTCTAAATCATCTGTCTTCATCTTTCTCCAGATGGCGTATCACAACAAATATTTGACTGTTCCTGTGGTTGCCTCTGAAATCAAGACTCTCACCTCATTATCGGGGTTTGATTTCTGTGATTGGAGTCGCTCTAGCTGAGAGGTGGCTGTTTTTCACCCCGAATGATTTCTCAGATCATTGCAGAGAAGTCAGATTTGTTGTCTTTGTTCTGGATAATGGGAACAGGCTAAGTTAAACTTTTTTTCCAAAAAGGGACAATTTTTAAAACCCTTTATGATGCCGAGAGCTGGTCTGCTTGGTTGAGGAAGTGAGTGTGAATGATTGTTATTATTGACGTGATTTATGGCTGTATAATGTCCCACAGAGGTCATTCAGATAGATTGTCCGGCTGTAACAAATGAAGTCTGCTTGATATTTGGGCTACTGTATGAATTAGTGTTCATTGAGTTCATGTTAATCATATATACATACGATTAGTTGTCACTTTTAATAAATCATCTGCATTAATAGTATGAAATATTTTGAGTTACTCAAGTTGACTTTGAGTTGACTTCATTCACGGGTGTATTAATATATTATATTACATTACATTGTACAACTTTTTTTGCTTTCAGTGTGACTTATCTAACTGATTATATGTAATTCATATAACAGCATGTACTCAAATTCCAAAACGAATGTTTTTTAAATAGGTGATATTAGATTTTAAAATATTCATAATCAGACTATAGTTACTTTTTCATTGATTAAATGATTATATGATGTTATTCAGAAAATCCTTTCTTAAATGCTTTAAATTTTAATGGGGCCACAGAGCATTAAAATATATAATGAAATAAAATATTTCATCTTTTTTAGTAAATCTTTTATTTGGAAAATATTTTGCAAAACCAGAATGCAATGTAATGCACTTCATGTTGTTGATAACAAAGAGTGGACTACGTGTTCTTTCTGTTTGTATTTTTAAATGAATATGAAACTTGATATAATTAATATTAATTAATTAATATAAGATTGTCCTGTTCAAATAAGTTTGATAAACAAGATAGGTTAAAAGTAATCAAAAGGTAGTCAGAGTGCATTACCTAAAATGTGTAATATTCCCTAAAGTCTGAGTACCGCCTTTCTTCTTTTAATAATTTCAGGCGCTTTTTGTGTCCTGGCCAAAAAAATCAGCCAACTTTTCCCCAGTGGTTTGGATGCTGATGTTTGTAGTGATTAATATGATGCTCATGAACTCCCTTGTTGAGCTTTTTTTGTGTTGAAGAGAAATGAAGGACTTCTCTTTTCCTCTTTTCCTCTTTTAAAGAGTAATAAATGACAAAGGCATGTTAAGACAGAGTGCCTCAAGTAGCCGCTTAATTATTGTAATTGAATGAGTAATCAATTCCCCAGTTCTCTCCAGACTCTACTCTCAGCATATCGACTGTCACTTTGAGACCCTTGATGACACGCTGAGCTTCAAGGCTCCAACGTGTGCTCGTCCTCTCGTACCTGTTGACCTGCAGCAAAGACCCGCCCTGCCAGCTGGCCTGTAGATGAAAGAATTGAATGATATCGACTTTTTCTCGCTCGCTCTCCTTTTGTTGCCGTTTTTCATCTGCAGTCCTCTCGCTCTGCCAGATCTCTCCCTCTTGTGCAGCAATCCGAGTCTTCTCATCACTCTGGAAGCTGCTCTGTCTTGCGTAACAGCCGTTGCACAACCAGGCGTGAGTGGGAGGAAGTGTCAAGCAGGGAGAACACATGCGACAGGGAGGGCGCGGTATCAAAAGCGAGAGCATCTCTCCCTGCAGGGCCCGACCCGTGCTCTCGAACCCCGCCACTCTCACGCCTCAAGTCCACAGAGCAAGAGGCGAGTCCTGCTTCACAGAGCACAGCTTGTATTGGCAGTAATGCCGGGGTTGGGTTGTCCTTCAAGCTCCTAGAGGAAGTGCTTTGGGTTTGAGTGATGGAGAGTGTCAATTAGTGCCGGCCGGCATGATGGGATATACCGTGTGACGGCAGAAATGTGTCATCCGGTTGAGATTGTGCCGTATGGGGGAAGATGTATTTGTGTTGCTAGTTGTGTGCGGGACGGCTTTACGGTATTTTCACCTGAGAGGGAAATACGGATAAATGTGAAAATACTGAGACGACATATTCTACAGTCAGAATGTGGCAGGACTAGTTATTATGGGGTGTTGTGTTGAGAGGTTATTTGCGTATGGTTGCTAGGCAACATTGTATCTTCACACATTTATATAGACTTCAGTTCATGTGCAGACATATGAGTTTTGACTATTTCATGGCTTTGAATATGGCATCCAATGAGAGTTTAGTCTCTGTATTTGTTGTATATGTGCAGTTCTGCATATTTATACAGTACTATTAATTCTGATTTAAAACTATGTACTATGTAGCATAATTGAATTTTGAACATCCTGAGTTCCCGGCTCTTGAACCTTTCACGGTTTGCTTTCTTTCTTCTTACTCTGTTCCATCAAATAAAGGCAAAAATGCTGAAAATAAGACCCAAAAAACACCAAATAAAAAATAAATAAATAAAAATAATAAAACTTTATAGAATTTTATAATAAAATTAATAAAAATAAAAATAAAAATAAAACTTTAGAATTAAATATTTAAAATTCATCATTATGAGAAACTAAGTCATTATCATAAGATAAGTTATTATTATGAGATAAGCCATTATTATGTGAAATAAAATTTAATATTTTTCACCCGTGAAAATCATAATATATTCACTCTATATCTATATTCACATAATTATGAGAAAGTATCTCATTATTATGACTTACATAATTATATTTTATATATATATTTTTATATATATTTTTTTCTCATTATTATGAGAAAATAAGTCATTATTACGAGAACGATTCTCATTATTATGACTTACAGAATTATATTTTTTCTCAAGGTGGTGGAAACGGGCTTTCATAGTTTTCTATTTGAACATACTGTAAATATAATTTATACATTTAATGCAAAGTAGAATTTTTAGCATCCATTACTCCAGTCTTCAGTGTGACATAATCCTTCAGAAATAATTCTTACTTATAAACAGTATGCTGATTTATTGTCAGTTTTGTAAACTTCAATATTTAGAAACTGCTTAATATTTTTTGGGATTCTTTGATGAACAAAAAGTTAAAAAGAACAGTATTTATTCAAAATAGAAATATTTTCTAACAATATAATTATTTTAACGTTCATTTTACAATTAAAAAAAAGCAAGCCAGTAAAAACTGTTTCTAATATTAATAATGATTCATTTTTTATTTTAAATTATTATTTTATAATAACATCCATTAATTAATTTTATACTAATGTAGCTTGTTTAGTGTGGTTTTGTTTTACTTGTGTTACATAAGAGCAGCAGAAAACACATACATACTGATGCTGTTATATAAAATTAGTCATATTGTGATATAAGATTTCGGTCATACAGTACCACCCACACTTAGTGTCAATTAAATAGGAGCTGGGATTCATGGGATCTTGCTATGCATGCAGAATTTGAGTTCAAACAGCTGCTGAAGTCATCTGAACTTCTAAACGCACAGCTATGGAGTTCATTTGACAAAAGACACCGCTCGTGTCTTTAGGTGTTTTTTTCCTGCATTCAACAGGCAACTGTATTTTCATTTTCCTGATCTCCCCTATTTTCACAATCCTTTATTTTAGCTCCTGCATGTCTCTCTTCCTGTTTTTCTCTGGCATTCATTTTATGATATTATATCTGTTCATTTTAGTTCAGATATATGCAGTGTATCTGGAGGATCAAGTGTTGTTGCCATGGCTACCATCCACCAAGTCACTTGGTGTGCCAATAGATTCAGGAGCCGCAAATTAAAATGAAACTTACAATGTTCTGCTCTCTCCTCCAATCGGCCAGGCATAAATTTCCTCATCCTGTCAGATTGATTTCTAACCATGGTCTAATGAACGCATGATGCTCGTCTGGCTCTCAGAAAAATGCACAGATGTGGTTTGTTTGGATAAATATATCCTGTTGATTTTTAGTGCATTGATCATAAGAGCTCTGAGTGCCGTTTAAACAAGTAAGAAAATACATAATAAAGATTTAAATATTTATTCCGTTGTTGAATTATTATTAGGCATTTTCAGACACTCAAAAGCAGATTAAAATAGTTTAGTCTTACTGTGAAAGGATTAGTTCTCTTTAAAATGACAAAAAAAGACAAAAGTCAATATTTACTAATCCTTGTGTACTCATACAATGTAGAATATGTTGATTAGCTTGTCTGTCTAGCTCAGCAAAAACTACCATAATAATAATCCATATGATGTATAGAGTCTTCTAAAGTCATGGAAGAACTGACTAGTATAGAAAACAATTACTATTAGGATTTTTGACATGATGTGAGTGAGCGGGTAGGTAAATAATTAAAGAATTATCAGTTTTGGGTAATAACAATTTTTAGTCTTTAATTTTGTCACTCTTAAATTAATATTTTCCTCCAAAATTAAATATTGTGAACATTTACGTGTTTTTTTTTCTTTTTTTCTCAATTATTTAGTTCTTTTTCTCTGATAATATTCCCCTCTGCCTTCACATCTCATATTAGTGAATATCTAACATTTATAAAGCTAAAAGGAGGTCCCATTCACCTAGTTGTGATCAACTTTACCTGATTAACTTTAATGTCATTTTTTAGCATTAACTTGTTTTCTCATAAACCTCTCCGAACTTTAAGAAACTCTAGGAATCTCTAATCCACTGTTTTAATTAAATTCTCATTCTCCATTTTAGGAAAATCTGCTCAGGCCTCAGTTTGACTGAAGGGAACAAAATTGGCACTTAAATCTCAAGCACGTCTATGACATTATCATATTTCAGCTCATTTATTTGAGGGGATGTCTATAACACATTAAGAAGCACCAAAAAGTGGTGCTGCTCTCTTTTTGGTCATGAAACTTCATGGAACTACCTGCTTTTTTTTTTCTTTGGATGTACAGTGCCATTTTTGAATAATTTACTTGCATATTATTTATCTAAATATCACAGTATTGCCATATGATGTAACCATAGAGCAAAAAAATGTAGACTTTAAGTTAAAAAGTGCTTTAGAAAATGTGATTCCATAAGGGTCATAAGTCTAACATGGTAAGGCAGGATGCATTTTATAATGCTGAAGAAATCAAGTGCTCACCTCATTGTCAGGACTGTTCCCTAGCAACAGCATCAGGGATGTTCAGGAGAGAACGATGTTTGATGTACTCAAAGATGGCAGATACTTATGCTCATTTTTTTTTACAATACAGTTTCTTCAAAACACATATCATTGTTAAGTCAGTATCTGGATGAATTGGGCCTTGTTCTCACAGAGGTCGGCAGGTGCCAGTCATTCTGTTTGCTCCTAACCACATTGTGTCCTCCTGTAGCTTCAGATGCTGCTGTAATGATGAGACAGGAAGATATTACACAAATGTCAGTGATTGATGAATTTTTTGAAGGACAGAAGAGAAATAAGTTGTTATATGATAGAGTTCTATCAAGGATGCTTGTTGAATGCAATGCAGGAAATGTGTTTTTCAGAATAGGCGAAGGCCACATTTGTTTCACTGGCATATATTTATAGCATAGTATATTATAAATGAGGGCCAGTATCTTCTGAAGTCCATTTACCTGGAAATATTAACTATGTCCAGCATAGCTTCATATGGAAGATCAAAACACTGGCCAAAAAAAAACACTTTCTAACTTTTAAAGTGATAAAAAAAACAATCATCATTTACTTCCATGTCCTTCCATGTCTAGAATAGAATAAGTGGGGTCTGGAGCAGTCAAGCTCTGATAATGAATAAAAAGCAGTACATATGACTCATGCACTGAATTCTGAGTCTCATGAAATCATATGATCATTTTTTTTTTTTTTTTTGTGAGGAACAAAGTGAATTTTAAATGTAAAGGTTTGACATCAGTTACATGAGATGTCAATCAGATTTGAGAACTTTTTCATTTTAAAAATTGCCCTTCAACATTTAATATACAAAATACTAAAATATCTGGTAAAGCTAACTATTAAGGAATTCATGTCTTATTAAAATTATGAGAATAATTAAGCAAGCTGATTAACTAGCTACAAATGTATTTCCAATTAGTCCTATAGAAACTCATCCTTCCGTGTGTCAAATTCATTTCCACTAATAAATGTATTAATTTATTAAATGATACCCGCTACTGTTCAAACTTTTGGGGTTTGAAACGTTTTTGAAAGAATGCTCAAAATGTGTTTTGTTGGTAAGACACACAGTAAAAGCAGCAAAATTTTTACATTTTATTACAATTTAAAATACCCTTTTCCTATTTCAATACACACGTTTAATTTGCATGTCATTTATTCATGTGATGGCAATCAGAATATTCAGCAGCCTTTCTCCAATCTTCAATGCCTCATTCCAAAACATCATTAAAAAAAAAAATCCCTGATTTTTAATATTCTTTGAGGAATAGAAAGTTCAAAATAGTAGCCTGGCTTCTGCGACTATAAAGCTCATAGGAGCTTAGTCTGGCCAAGCTACCTTACTACCCGTCTTCTGGGAGGCGGGCTTAACCTGCGTCCATCAGATGCCTGTCATTTCGATGACTTACAGTATGCGTAGCGACAGAACTTGAAGACACTGCAACCAATTACAGCTAGCTTCATTAAAGCAGTAGGAAAATGTCTTTACTTACTTTAATTACTTCTGCTCCGTTTTCAAAGAAAACATGTCATGAAAATTTCTCAAAACAGCTGCAACAGCAGAGTCTAACGATTGTTGGTGCTCGGTACACACCATGTTTGAAAGCCGGTATGGTTGCAGAACTGCTGAGTCATCTCGTTACACAGTCGTGCCGGGTGGGGTTCTCTTTGGTTCTCAGCTCGTTTCTCATTGGTTCCCACTTTTTTGGGAATGGAAATGCTCTGAAACGGCAGCTTTAGTCAGCTAAATGAATGTAGCATCAAAGGAAGTATGGGGCCCAGACTATCAAAACACTTACATCGATTTTTTTAAGTATGTAAAAGTCTTTAACTCTCACTTTTGATCTTTTTAATGCATTATTGCTGAATAAGAGTGCCAGTGTCTTTAAAAAAAAAAACTTACTGACTGCAAACATGAATAGGATTTTATATATTACTTTAAATATAAATTTGTATGTGTTTACATCCAGATCCACTGCCATTCCTTAAGGTATTTTAAAGATGTGAAGTATGCACTTGTTCTATTTTCTTTCTCCGCACATTTACCCAGAGAGGTGCTGTGGATGACTGGTGTGAATCACGAGTCACACGAGTCTGTCTGTTATATTGCTGCTATAAATATGAGGATTGGTAACAGGTGAGACAGCAGCTCTGACATCACTCATGCTCTACTGCTGCACTCCTCCACTCCTTTTTCAATCTGATTTCATTTTAACCCCACAGGATTATTTGTAGTGAAAAGTGCCACCCTTTGATTGTATGGAATTTCGCACTCAATCTGACGCCTTCCCATTCTGCAGTTTCCTCAATGTGAGCATTACACTCAGCTCTTTTGCTGCATCTTCTCTTCCCCTTGAGGTCGTTCTGAAAGGCCCTTGCCTTCTAGCTGCCTGTTTTTGGCTCTGACTTTTATTGCTTTGTGATAAAGATTAGCAAATGCTCCAGTTAAAGCCTTTTGAGAAATCGGTGCCAAATTTAGGCATCTGTTGGCTTAAAAAAAGACAGATCGAAAGACAGAGGGAAGAAAACAAGCAGAAGTGAAAAGTGCATTTGCTTCCAATATAGTGACTGATATCTAAACTATTTCTATCTGTTTTAGGCATAGCAGAGGTTGTGAGATTATAGTCCTAATTACAAGAGTAGTTTATCCAAAAATGAACATTTTGTCATTATTTACTCACCCTCATGTTAAACCTAAACCCATGTGGTTTTATTTCTCCCAAAAACACTACTACCAACCCTAAACCTACCCTATCAGTCTCCTCTGAGAGTTAGTAGACATGAATGAGAATGAGTTGACATGTAAGCTACTTATATTTAGTAGAATGTCTAAAGCGGACTATCAAAATAAAGTGTAACCCAATTCTTTTGAGATAAATTCTTTCAATCCATCAGTTAATTTAGTTCATAAATGGTATTGATGCATGTCTAACTCATGACTGATTCATAACTTTGAAAACTTTTAATGCATCAGTTCATAAAACCCATTTAAATGATTCTGATGACTGAATCAGATTCTCCAGCTGATTTGCTTGACTTATTGATCTGGTCACAGAGGTTAATAGCTTATTTAGGGGGAAAGGTTATGGCTGGAAAAGCTCACTCAAAGCTATCATGTAACTTCATAAGAATGTGGTGCATGCATCATATGGACCCATTCTGCGATGCTTTTATAAGGCTTGCACTTAGTTTCATTTCAAACGCAATGAAAAGAGTGACCAGTGCACTCCAAAATCTTCCTTTTGTGCTCCACTGAAGAAAAAAAGTATTTCAGGTTTTGAATGACATGAAAGTGAGTAAATGATGAGAGAATTTTCTTTTATTATTTGAGCTCTCGCTTTAAACCATCGATCGCTTGTTTTCCTCCCTTTGTGGGTTTCTTAGTCTATCTGAATTCACCCCCGGTCTGGCGCATAGAGAGCTGGCTATAATTAGAGCAGATAATTAAGGAACACTTTAATTAATAGCCACGTCAGGCACAGCCTGGCACCGATCCATGCCGCCATGTGCACCCCATGGTGTTACTTTAGTGGTAGATTTGGACCAGTGGTACATGGAGAGAATCTAATGCATCTTAATGCAGTCTCATTTCAGCTGATTCAGGCCCAGTGCACACAGCTCACAGACACATGCTTTTACTGACACTACAAATGAATGCTATACAATAGCATTCATCTGCACATACTCTACATAGCCATTGATAAAACAAATCAATGAATGATTTGTACCAGTGTATTAATACAGTGCAGTCATTAAGCTTCAGTTACAGTGAACTTTGTGGAAGATACAAATATTAGAAATTTGCATACAGATATTTTTCCTCATCTGTTAGGGTTCTGTTCAATAAGGGGACTTTTCGTCAGTATATTCTAATAAGATGTTCATAAAATCTGCGGCATAGGGGTGGCAGGGTTCACAAAACCCACGGTTCGGTTTGTATTCAACATTCACGCTGATGTGACCGAAACATCTTTAAAAAATATTACAAATTTTTACTGACAGTCTATTTTAAAGTCATTGATGGTAAAGCTTGGACTTTTTTTCTCAGAATTCTTGAACGGTTTTAAAAAAAAGCCAGAAATGATTTGAAATAAATAGTAACAATATAAAAAACGTTGCTGAATAAACGTGTTGTTCTTTCCTTTACTTTTCTTTTTCATTGCCTCCAAACAAACACACACACACACACACACATACATATGCTTCAACAGAATGTTAGTTGCAGTAATGATTGTGTTTTATTTATTTTTTGTTGATGATGATAACAATTATTTTATGTAAAGGTTACAATAATTGATAAACAGACAGATTTTAATCGAATACAGCATTCTTAATGAAGAGCTTTTATAACTCACAGTGGGCTTGTCATCATTAGTTGTGTTACTGGTTGGTGGTATTTGAGAGACATACCTCATATCCAGACCTCAAGACAGTTGTACATTAGCTCTCCAACATGAGTCTGTAGGTGGAGGTCTTTGTCTGTGTCAGGAAGTTTGCAGGCGGGTGAAGAGGGTAGGGTGGTTTTCGACATCCATCTCTGGGGTCCATTTAGAGTGAGTAGAGCCAGGCAGCTTCCTGTCGAGAGCACTGGTCCGAGGTTCAGCGAGCCTGGAAAACTCGGGTACATAGTGGAATGTGCAGAGTGCTTTTAGAAAAACGGTCACAAACAAAAACCCCAAACCAAACAAACAGAGGGCTTGAGAGAATGCTCTTCTCATAGGGAAAGAGCACTTTAGAGCACTTTTCCTCTATTTCCATCCTGTTCTTATTCAGTGTATACACAGAAATAAATGAGTCCTGATTAATAATGCATGTTTTCAGAGAGGGCTGCCCCGCTGCACTGACCACACACTGAACTCACACTCACATCCCTCAGTTAAAGATATAATTCACTCAAATATGAAAACTCACCCTCATCTTTTTCCAAACCCAAACGCTGCTGTATATGTTTCTGAAGAATTATTCATCAGCTCCTGCTATTATCATCTCTGTAATGACAGTTCACAGTGACTGAGGGCTGACAAGATACAAAAAAAAGAGAAGCACTATAAAAGTTGTCCAGATGGCACGAATTCAAAGTCAGGCAATAGCTTTATGTGAGGAAAAGATACAAATGTAATTTATTATTCGTCAGTAATTTTGCCCTCCCCCAGAAAACACATTTAGCTTGCATCCCTGTCTACCAATGCTACCAATGTTATTTTGACATTAATGATAGTGAAGGATAATTCTAAATTATGTATGTGTGATGTCCCATTTGGTATCTGCATCAAATTAATGTCTGCTTTAATATTTGAAATATCTTTTGTGACAATAAAATGTCAAAATATGGGTGTGATCGTTTAGTACAATACATATATTTAGTACAGTACATATATATACGGACCTATTATCAAATATATATAAAAGAAATAGTTATCATAATCAATTTTATTATCTGTTACAAACGTCTCGCTGACAAACACAAATCTTTAAAGTAAAAAAGCTTTAAAGTAACCCCTTTTACATATTTGAGCCATATATTAGTAGTAATAGTATTTTTATACTATATACATTATTTGTTTTTTGTTGCATTATAATTAGTTATAATGATTATATAATTATAATGGTATTATGTCGTTATTAGAATGAAATTATATGACACTGACATTTTCTTCCTATCACAAGCTGTGTTGACTTCTGCATTTCACAGACAAATTAACCGCAAAAAAATGTGGAAAACCCATGGGTGAATATATGTTGTTTTCATATTTGGGTGAACTATTCCTTTAAGAGTCACTGGCCAAAGCCCCCATAACAACACAATGGCACACAAGCAGAGCGAGTGGACAGACTGCTGGTCTAAATGGCTGTGGTCTCTGGCAGGCGTTCTCCATCAGCAGTGACTGCGATCTGAAGGTGAAGCGGGTCAGTGATGTACACGATGATTTGTTTAGCCAGAGCACTGTTGAGAACCATCTGCCCTGTAATTCAGGTGAGCATCTGCTGAGCTGCAGATGGCAGGAAAAGTGCAGGAGGGGAGGACGATGCCTGCCCTCAAACAGGTCCAGTTTCTCCTGAGCCAGAACCAGAGGACCAGTGCTACTGCGCCGAGCCTGTTGCAACCGTCCTTTAAAGATTTTCTGTGTGCACCGAGATGCCAAAAGCTTGACATGCACAGCGTTTTATTAGCCTGTTTCTGGCAGAAGTCTTGGAAAACTTGAAAAGTTTCAAGTAAAAGAAAAAAATGGCTTGTGTTGAAGAACTTTGATTTAGCCAAAATAAGGCACTCCATCTGCTTTAGGATTAACTGCAAAAAAAAAAAAGTTCCATCGTTGTTATTATTATTATTAAGCTTTCATAAGATGGAACATTTCTAAAAGTCAACGTGCAGAAGGTGTCACAAAGCATGATATCCACCTGTTGATGTAGTAAGCGAAGGATGTAGACATTCAAGACTCAGCAGTCCTGGTTCTGGCTGACTATTTGTGATGGGATCAGTTCGGGACAGAGGTTAATGCTGAGTGCAAACGGTGCCTTTGACTACATGTGCATTAGATGATAGGATGTCTTACACAGGATGAGTTCAGTGACCTCTGGTGCTGCTCATGTTTTTTTAATGTCTGGGTTTTCCTTCACTCCTCTCTTCACGCCTCGGCTGTCCTCCTGTTGCATGCCTGGAGCAGCTAATTATCTGAATAAACGGCATCAGATTTCTCTCTCTGCTTCTCCACCCTCCCCTCTGTAGACCGCACTCTGTAGGGCCGCATCTTCACAATCTCTCCAGCTGATTACAACCCTCCTGCCTCAGTGAGGCTCACCCTGTTTGATCCACGAGCCCAGATTGAACTTCTTACATTAGCTTGCTTGCTACCCATTTGATTGTATAGCACACCTATCAGACCAGCAGACTTCTAAACCTCAAACTAAACCACACGAGTGCTGGACTATTCAAAAATGCGGCTGATCATTTCATTTTCTTTTTCTTTTTTTAAAGCAGAAGATATCTATGTTCTTGGTTTTTGTTCAGTTCAAAATTTTGCCATCTGCTTTGAGGTCTTGTGTTCAAAGTGTAATATACAGAAACCGTAATTCAATTCAAATAATAAAAAAACAGCGTAATTATTTGTAGGGCATGTTTAATTCGATTAGTGCAATTATTGATATTAATACAATAGTAATCTTACAGTAAATGTTTATATGTTATTTATTGATGATAATTGACATAATGATGTTAATAATACTAATATTAAATAAAATGATGATTATTATTATCATTAAAGTATTTGTTGTTGTTTATAGGTATATTGATATTTAATTTGGTTTGCCAAGAAGCATCAACATTTTTTGGCAAATGTGTAATTTTCCTTGATCCCTCTATATTTTCTTTGACATGGTCATCAGCTTGTTGCTGTAGCTAGAGGTGCCTTCTTGCTATGAACTTCTGCATTTAAGTGAAAGGCGGCGTGTTGTTAGCACAAACCTGGAAAGCATGGCCGATGTAATTACACAAGACTGTGTGCCGGCAATTACTGTGTCGTGCTCTTTGATGAGAACATGGACTGTTGTGGTGAAGACTAACCTACTGTCCTTCTCACTCTACAAACACATTCACTTTTGCTCATTCCTATTAGACTTATATTAAAGCAGGCGGCCGTATCTAGGGACCAGAATATCATAGAGGAACCGTATGGGAAATGCATGAGAAAGCAAATCTCACATTTTCTTCAAAATACTATTTTACTTCCAAAAATGAATACAAAATGAAAGGTCAAATTTTGTTCACATTTTGTTTTCCAGACCAGTGCACAGTAACAAGATCATACCTGTTCCTGCACAAATTTTGGTTCTTCAGCACCATCTACTATTTTGGCAACTGGGCGTTCCTTGTGGTAATGTATTTTCCTGAAACGATATACCTCATTATTTGGAAATTGCATGAATAAAACCATGCATGAAATTTAATAATAATTATTCTTAACCCTGATGAGTTTTTGTGTGTGTGTGTGTGTGTGTGTTGCAGGTCTTTCTTATTGGTTTGGTCGTTTCATGCTGTAAAGGAAAGAAATCTGTGATCGAAGGGGAAGTTGATGCAGACGATTCAGATGTCAGTGATGATGAATATGTGCATTAACTTTGTAATTAATGTCCTGTTTTTACTTGGTTTGGTTACTGGTTAGAGCTGGAAAAAAAAGTTCAATAGTTTTCATCTTTCATTCATCATTCAGAGAGAGAAATAGATTCAATCGAATGTGTTTTGATGCCAAACAGACTGTGTGTGTCATTATCATGTTTAACTTAGTAGTAGTCTGATATGCTAACCTGTCTTTAATACTGACCCTTACTTCTAACAAAGGGTGCATGTCATTTTGCAACGCTGTCTAAAAGAAATCAACAAAAAAGTTTTTCTCTCTAAACACCACCACATTTAGGTTGAAATAAGTTTAAAAGGTTCAGATATTTTTGTTATGAATAAAAGTTTGAGATCATTCTGCTGATTTATTTATTGGGTTTGTTTTTTGTTTTGTTAAGCTGTGCATAGCTGTAATTTTAGTCTAGTCATAATACTCCAGTGTTTCTGATGTAAATGAATTGCTATCATATTGCTTGTGGACGACAGGTGATTTATTTCACAAAAGGTTTTATTTTGGAATTATTGGACTGAACTTGCACATTTCTAGAGATGATAATTAAGCTTGTGTAAAAGAAAAAAAAAAGATCACAGTATTGGCCTGTTTTGCGGTTTCCTGGAATTAACGGTTCTGTTATGCTGTTTTGAGTCATTAATAAAGCCTACAACAGAATATCTGGTTTTAAAATGGATCCAGTTTCTTTTTTTTATGATTTATAAGATCACTCAAAAGGTTCATTAATGTTAAATAAAAATATATACAGTAGATTTATAGATCTTTTGTCAGGGAGTATGTATCTTAATTACATATATTATAACTTGCATTTTTAATAATCTGCAAACTAATGATGTCTGCTTCAAACAGCTCGCAGATCATGTAAAGTTCCCTGACGATGTGCTGGCGTGTTCAAACGAATCATCCTTAAGAATCGGATTCACAAGAATCGAATTCTCACGATACACCACACAGAATCATTTCTTTTCGAACCGGTTCAAAAGAACCGAATGGCTAAAAAAAATGCATTCACTAGATACCTCAACGACGCTAAACGCCAATGAAGAAATGAAATGATAATATTTTAAAGAGAGTTGCGTCTAGTACACAATACCATTCACCTCTGAAGACCCCTAAATTGGTATATAGGCTACTGGACATCAGGTCAGAAGTGCTTTATAATTCCAGTAACAGTTATTCATTCTGCCTAAATTTAGCATTTAGCATTGTTTGCTCGACGTGAGCTGACGTGGAGAAGAGATATAAAGCAGAGTTTTGTTTACTCGCTGAATTGAAGTTAAGTCTCATCTCGCGATAAGATTGTTTGTCTTTATTTAGAGCTGGAATGGATGCGAATGCAAACAACTGTGTAAAAGTGTTTGTAGATCAGCTGTGTTTACTCTCCCTGACGTTCTCACAGTTAGGAATAAGACTTTATCGTGCAAACCGAAGAGCAAAGCAGACTGTGCTGTTCAGAGTCACGCGGAGAGCTGCTGGAGTTCGCGCGCTTATCGTGTTCTCACCTGAACCAGATGTTCATATGATTCATGGCCCACGAAGACATACCAGCCAGACTCTGCTAGCAGATGGTGCAGTCTTTGGAAAGAAAACAACAACTCATTTTCTTGAGCATGCTTATATAATCGACCGAAAAAGAGGGGTTGGTGACAGCGCAGTTTGGAGCTAACTGGCGGTGTAATGTTTTTGATATTGTGGTAACAGAGTTAACATTCTACTAAATAACTCTTGATGCAGGAAGTTTAGATTACATTTCAAATGAATCAGATATTTTCTCAGAGAGAGCGCAGATTCTTTTCAGTGAGTGAACGTGATGTCATTTCCTGTAACTTCCACAATTCCGAGAGAGAATTCCACCAGTTTAAAGGCAATATATGGTTTGGTAACAAAAGATTTTTTCTAAGAAAAAAAATAGTTTAATGTTGTAGAATTAAGTAACTATTTATTTAAAATGAATAAAATGTTGCCAAAAAAAGTACTATAAAATATTTTGATTGCACATTGACACATTGACATGATGGAAAAAATAACAAAACATCTCTGTAACTTGTAATTACTAAGAATTATTAAAGAATAATAATAAATTAAAATAATAAAAACATAAAACCGTTTGAAAAAAGCAGAAAATAATGAGTTTTATATATATATATATATATATATAAAATAATTTTGTTATTAACAAATTATATTATTCATTAATGTGTGTGTGTACACTGTATATATGCAAGATGTTAATGATTAATTATAGTAATAAGATGGATCATTAAATTAAAAAAATGATCTGAAATAAAAATTGAAAATGCATTCCGAGCTGACCACGCCCACCCTCCGTCAATCATTGCTTCAAGGCAGGGATAGGCGGAACCGTGTCACGTTTAGATCACTCGAAACATAACGGCTGGAGATATGAAGTGGAGCGTGAAGAGAGAAATAGTGGTGTTTTAGAAGATTGGTACGCGTGTGTAGGTGACAAAACCTCAGCATTATCAGCATTCACAGACCGTGGTCACGCAGAAAAGCCGCCACATTCTGCACACGTCTATTTGTGGTATTACGGTACGGATACATGAAGCGGACAAAAAGCTGACGAAGACATATCTTTCAGCGGTTCTACAAGAGTGCCATCCGATGCTCGTGTCTTCTGAGCGCCTTCCGAAGCTGCTCCCCCTCGTGATCTGATCCTTTTCCCCACGGATTCCGCTGGTGACGGACCATGTTCTGGAATTATGGCAGGGAGAGCCATTCCAGTTTCCCGTGGATTCCAGTCCATTGATTCCACGTCCCGCTCCAAAGTTTTGGCCAGATTCCAGTCCACAGTTTTTATATCCTGCTCCAGAGTTTCAGCAAGGAATGCTGATCCCTGTCCGTGTGGATTCCAGTCCACAGTCCCCAGATCCTACTCCAGAGTTTTGGCCAGGAGTGCCGTTCCAGTTTCCCTCCGAGCCTGCGTTGCAAGAGCGCCCCCTTGAGCCTGCTCTTCCAGAGCCAGCCCCTCCTAAATATCCATCAGACCGCCCTTTCCCTGGACACCCTCACCGACTGTAAACCTCCCCATTCATTTTTTTTTTTGGGGGGGGGGTTGTATTTCTCTTTTGGTTTTATTTTTAGTTTGCATGTGTATGTCCTTTTTTGGTATTTCGAGTGTCTTTATGTAATCATTAGTTAATTTAAGTTAAACACCTGTGTGTTTGATCTGTTTTGAGTTTAGTCATTAGTTTTATGTGTATTTATATGTGTATTTATAGTTCTTAGTTTGTCGGTCAATGTTAAAGTTTAAGTGTGTACATGTATTTTCCATGTGAATCTCAGTTATTAGTTTAATCATTAAAAGACTTTTATGTGTTTGGATTCTACGCCTCCAGTGATCTCCTTACCCCTCACGGCACCTATAACACACTAACCTTGTATTGAAAAACTCTTTCTATTACTGACCCCGAACTTTTAAAAGGTAGTGAATATAACTTCCACAAAGGTAGCAATAGGCTGCTTCTATATGTGTGGTTTACACAGTTTGTGTCGATGTCACAGCGCAGAGGAAATAGTGTGTATCATGTGCACAGCTTGTATGTGTGTTTAGAAATGTGGTTTAATGGAGGCCGGTCCTCAAGGAGTTTGTGGAAGTAGGCAGTGAGCGCTGCAGTAATATGCCTGTGTGTGTGTGTGTTAGTGGCTGTTTGTTCTTGTGCTCTGCTCTCGGCTCTCTCGGCATGTTAACCTCTCTGCCCTTTTTCCAATGGGAGTCGCTACAAACACTCCCATTGAAAAACATTTGGGTCTGTCTAGTCGAGCTGTTAACATGATCTGTTTCAGCACAAACTGGTAGTTACAAAGGGACTTCCCTCTAACATCTCGGCTCTGCTTTTTCTCTTTTATGGATGCTGGAAGTCTCCTAGGAAGGCTCAGACTTTACGGTTAAACATTTGTATCAAGTGTGCGATAGGCTGTGATGTACTCTATGGTCCTTAAATGACAAAAATCCACTGTCATATCTGCACTCTAGTGCTGCTAAACTTCCAACTCAACAAACCTCTGAATGATAAACCTGCTCTGAAATGTTCAAGAGAGAGATGCACTCCTCCGCCAACGTTTTGAATAATGGACTTGATGGATGAGGGAATAAATATAATTTGGGACATAGAAGGCACTAAGGCCATCGTATGTTGGTTAAGGCTCAAGCACAGACTCAGTTTCGTTCAGTACGAGGTTGAAATCAAGAGAAATCTTGTACGTTTATTTAGAAGAGGATAACATTATCTGCACTCAGCCTAATGCCATTCCAAAACCACAGAAGTTTCTTTTCAAAGTGTATTACTGACATCCACTTTTGGACACATCACTGATAAAATCGGCATTGCATCATCAATTATCAAATTCATCGACTTATAATTTATTTAAATATGTTAAATGTCAACTAAACGCAGTGACATGCTTCACTCAGAAAGTATAGCACATTTATTTGTTCGCTGGCAATCTGTCAAAATAAAAGCTTGATTATTTTTTATATTATAATTGTTTTTTACATATTTTTATATTATTTAAAAAAAGTTCATTTTTTACAGATATTTTGCTAAAAAAATATATATATATATTTATTTTTTTATTTTTTCTGTTTAATTGCTTCACTTAATAACAATCACAACATAATTCATAATTATATATATATATACTAGGGCTGTCCCCGACTAAGGATTTTCACAGTCTAATTTGAATTTTCGAATCTGGCCAATAGTGGACTGATAGTCGAATTATATGTTTGGGGGCGGGGCAAAATAAAAGTCATGTCAGTCACGCGACAGTCATCATTACTGATATTAACACACAGAGAAAATGTTTTACAGGCGCCTCGCAGATATAAACGGGGTAAATAATGTTTTGTTTCCATTAAAATATCTTCAAAACCCTAAGAATTCACAACATTTTTTACAGTAGCGTTATGTATGACAATAGTTATTAATGTTCTGCATTTCTGCATGTGCTGAAGATGATCAGTAGTATTTCAATGGTAGCTCTACGTGAGATCATACATTGAGCTCCCCCATATAGTCAAATGGTATGATCATAACACCTCGCAAATATTCCACTGAGAGATTAGGAGTCGAATCAGGCTTCTCTTAATATATTTATTATGAAAAATACAAAGTACACAAATATAGTATTATTTATAGTATTAGTATAGTATAGTAAACAAAATCGCTTATTAGCCTTGAAATAGTTCATTTAATTCATTTGATCATACTAGAATGATTCATTCATTATAAATAGTTATTTTATTTTAAGCTATTTTAATGTATAATTGGGGGGGTATTTCTTTCTTATCAAATGATGCCTTTTTTACTAACCTCATGCAGTGCTCACAGGAAGTATTAATAATTAAAATGTAAACTGATAGGGTGTAATTGTCCCCATTGTCATGAGTCTCATGAAATCATGAGCTTTTCACTTTATTGACCATTTCCTGAAATAGCTGCAGCCCATCTGGAGCAGAAAAGGCCATCCTTGTGGGGATGATAATTACTTAGCCAGAGGTCAAGAAATAGGAACTGGTAGTTGCTGTGTGATGTCCTGTGCCATTATGAGCGCCGTTAAACTGTGTCCATAAGGAGCTGCTGGCAGCTGGGGAGTCGTACAGCTGAGCAAAACACAAGCTCATCCTACAGGGAGCGATTAGCAGAAGCCTCTACTTCAAAGCAATTAGAGAACGTCTTGGGACTTGCAGTGTTTATTGAAATAATTGAATGTCCCCTAACTACAGTATGTACTTCAGTAGAGTAATGAATGTTTATGCCCTTATAGCAGACTGTTTGAAAGGACGCTTGAACCAGTGGCTTATGAAAGAAAGATGCTTTAATAGCATCTCAGATTTCAACTTCACCAGCAAAAATAGCTTAAGTTAGATTAATTCATGTGAATCGGTTCAAACTGTGCCAGCTGAATATACCATAGCCTGCAGACTAGACGGCACTGCAGTTTATTCTCCATGGGATTCATTTACTCTGGTAATTCTTCATTCCTGATCAGGCTAAAGTTTGTTCTTCACGCATTGCAGAGTTTCTTAAAGAGGGAGAAAAAGCTATCGAATTATTTGCCAGTGTTCAGGCTATTCTAGATGTAAGATGTGCATCACACAACTGTGATGAGCAACTATGCAATTTGCCTTTGATGACATTACAATGACATTACAATTACTGTGTGTGTGGTCATTGTAAAACCACCGGCCACAATCCCTTACAGCAGGACAGCTACACAAATATTTGACCAAATTTACAACAAGCATAGAATTTAGATTCTTTCATTTTTCCTCGTTCAGTTTTTCCTTCATAGACTAATAAATTCATTTATAATTTCAAACCCTTTTACACAAGGTTATTAAATACATACAGTGAGGTCGATATGTATTTGATCACCCTGTGATTTAAGTTCTCTTACTTAATCATGGAGGGGTCTACAATTTTCAGCATAGGTGCATTTCCACTGTGAGAGACAGAATCTAAGAAGAAAAATCTGGAAATCACATTGTATTATTTTTTAACAATTTATTTGGGAA
>JAUMHI010000054.1:17588126-17666733 GCA_032359435.1 Enteromius unitaeniatus | reverse complement strand
TATATATATAAATGTGAAGATATATCACAAAACATTGCAAAAAAGGTTAAAAAATATCAATAAATATCAACAGTTTTAGTTTTGGCAGTAGAAACAAGTTCTAGCCATTTGATTCAAGATTACAAACACTTTTTTTTACATGAATTATGTTTAATAAGACCAATGACAGGCATTAATAAAATAAACCGGGTCAGTTCTGATTTCATGTTGACTTTAGAGTGAAAACATTAGAAGCTCCTGACAACACCACAAATGTTCAAAATATTTTTCTATCAGATGCATTCTCTGAGAATAACACAATCAAACTTCTATTACTGCTATTGTCAACCACTGTTTCACCTCAATGGCAGCGGAAACATGTTTCCATGGATACAATGGCTGGATATTTCAACAAGCACCACTATTTATTATTGGCCATGAAATTATTGTATTAAAGGCTCATTTTCACAAATCAGAGCACAATCTTGGACACATAAAACTGACTTTCACTTACATAATAGAGTTGTCCCACAGTGCACAGAATGGATTCATTGTTCCCTGGAAGAAAAAAAAAAACCCACATACTATGATTGGACACGCAACACAATGATTAGACATATCACAGTACATGATAATAAAAAGACATCTTCACTACGATAGCCAGTATCTTAAAGCATAAGTCACGTTATTTAAAAGATAAACAGGAAAGGGGAGAAAGGCCTTGTGCAGCTTTTGTAATCATCTGGGCCATATCTTGATGACACAATGAGGAGAGAAATAACTGGTGATGGCAAATTAATTATTGGACTAATTACTGCTATTTGTCTGTTGATTAATGAGCCTGAAACAAATGACACAGGCATTGTAGGGCTCCCTTTGATTGGCTGTAGTGATTCAAAGAGGAACAGAAGACCACATTTCCTTCCGAATCCAGCTAAACAAACACCCAGATTCTTCTTCTAGTTTCTATGTAAAAGGATATATGTTTTACTGCATTAACATATTTGCTTTTTACGTCATGTACACAATTACACAGGAAGTATTTGGATTAATTTAATTATAGAACAGATCGTACGCTGCAAAACCAAGTATAAGTACAAAGGAAAACATTATTTTTATGCAATGGATAGTAGTGTTAAAATAATATAAAAAATAAATAATAATATTTAATATAAGTATTATATAATATAAGTATTTGCAATTTGTATTATATATATATATATATATATATATACAGAGGTGGAAATGGCCAAAAATCACTGGGGGGACTCTATGTTGGGTATTGCAAGATTTGTAGATTAGCTATATTTAATAGTTTACACTTCGCAAAAACGTTTGCAGTTAGTTTTTAATATTACATTATTAAGGACTCAGGCGCACTAGTGGTCTAATTTAACTAATTTAACCTAAATTACTGCATTTGTAATTTTCATAATAATAAATATATAAAGAAAAAAACCCAATCCAAATAAGATGCAGGTCACTCTTCGTCTGACGTATTTAAACAATTTTAATGATATTCCATAAATTGAGGATATGTGGGATATAAAGGCTGTATATTCCTTCCCTTGTGTAAAATATATGGAGTATTAACATGCTCCATAAACCAACAGACCAATGAAACAGTAAAAGAGTCCAAAAATAGGAGGTTTTAAAATATGTAACCTCCATGTCAGCCCTAATTAGCCTCTCTGGACTGTTTTTGTGAAGCGTGTTGAGATCTGACCGGTGCTTACATTTGCTAGATGAGCTAACTCAATCTCCAGCTGGGCTTCTGTAACCCTGGGTTCTGGTCGGACAGTCACAGCAATCACTTTCGAGTTCACAGCAGTGTTATTCCTGTGGGTTAGATCAAACCACACACAACAGTCAGTTCATGCTTGAACGAGAAATGCTAATTTCATTCATTTCAATACTTCCATTATCATCAGCATTGATTTTTGTTTAAACTCCCCATTTTGCACATTTTAGTGGAAATGGCTCATTTAGCACAGAACTGTCGTTCCAGGTTGGACTCAGTTTAGAAAATAAGCATGAGGTCACTGATTTTTGGTATTTTATTTCAGATGAGATATTTTCTGTCAGCAGAGGCCAGAAATGAGGATAAGCCTGACTACCTTTTTAGAGGGTGAAATAAATAGACGATAAATAAATGAAATATTATTCCAGATCCAACTCTAAAGATGAATGATGTTATAATATATTAAACATAACAAATTGAAATCTGTTTAGGTTTTGATTGACTTGAAATGATCGCCTCTGGGTAAAACCCACATAGAGATGAATGTTGTCATCACTAGACCTAAGAAGTTACTTCAATGTACTTTTTAGTTTCACGAATAAAATCAGTATTGGTTGGATATGCATACATTTTCAACATTCAAGTGCTCTTATCTAATGCAACAGGGGTGCAAAATCATTCTGATATTAAGACTCAACTACACTCTCTTCTTGCATGCTTCCTCCTCCTCTAACTAAACCAATTTTCCTCGTATAACATTTGTCAACTTGAACTGTTTAGGGCATGATTTCATGGTCCATTTAATGAGAAGCAAAGACAGAAAATGGATGCCCAACAAGTAGCTTCTCAGAAGTCTGCAGTGAAAAAAAGATTTTCTAAAAGCAACATCTGAGACACGCTCTTCATTTTTGATTATGCTATTCAGAATGCATATGAATTGAGTAGACTTTGGCATGGAAATAAATTTGTCTTTGTCTCTAAGTAAATCATCCTAAGGGCAAAAATTATTCCTTTTGAATTAAATGTACAGATTGGATCAAAGACATTATGCATGCATGGTTAACCAGCCTCTTGGTTTGATGTAATCAAGCAGAAGCGGTGCTACATGGTGTCAGTGAATGTCCACACAGCCTGAAAGGAATTAAATAACACAAGACCCTTAAAGGGGAAGCAAAGAATTCTAATTCTGTTTTTATGTACTCCATCATATGATCTATGAACGCCAGGGATGTTTATAGCATTAGTATTGGGGCGCAGGCACACTATCAAAAAAGTGAGCCTATATGTTGGTGTTATTAATGTAAATACTCTTTTGGATATAAATGGAGTCCTTTACAAGCTGTATGTGAAAAAAAAGATCCACATTTTCATTGTTGTAGAAGACTCAAGTTTTGTTTCCTACAATGGACTGTAGGTAATTATTCACTCAGTGCTCTTTTTTGTTTCTTATACTGATATTTTATTAATATTGCATTGTGAAAAAAAAACACTGCAAATAATTTAATTCATGAGTAAACGTTTATATTGAATCAAACTCAATCGTTAACCATTTTGATTTTGATATTATCAGAGAAAAAGATTCTCTTAGAATTTATCAGTGATGTTTTACAGAGCTACAGCACTATTTTACAGGGGCTCATTCCTCTAGAACACAAAAGAAAATTTTTATCAAAATGTATACAATTTTTACCATATAATAAAATCAAATGTGAACAAGGGCTGTAAAGTTCCAAAAAGATAAAAAAGCACTATAAAAGTATTAAAGTGGTATTAAACTACATTTGCACACTATATTCCAGTATATTGAAGGTATACAATTGACTGACACTTAAATTGACTTAAAATTTTAAGCATGTTTTACAAATTTATACATTTATTAGCAATATCTGGGTGAAACGTGTTTCTACACCAATTTGCTATAGTCACTAATTATTTTGATTTATATGAAGAAGAAAAAGAAACAGTTTGGACGTTCTGGTATAAATTTCCACCTAAGGATAACAATTCTAATATACATTTTTTCCAAAATAATAATAATAATTATTAAAATATATACTTTTCTTGTATACGTTCGCATTAAAAACATGGAACCATGGACTTCATGCACTGATGATTCTCAAAGTATGATCATAGTATTTTATCTTCGGATTAAATGTTGAGCAACATGATCTGTCTACAAATCCCTCTGCTATGCATTGTTTTGTTTGCTTGTTTCTTTGTAACACTTTTCTTCTGTTATCTCCCACTGTTTGTACTGATCTCCATCTCCCTATTGGCTTCAGTGAATCCAAAAGAGCTCAAGAACAGACGACCTCCCTTTTTCTCTGTTCTTCCATGAACTCTCTCCAAGTCAGTGGGAATTCCAGGGAGGAATCAAACTCAGGTTTGCTGAGGTTTGACTGACAGCTCAGAGCCATGCCAGGAAAGGTCTGTTCTGCCCTGTGTGTCTCTGGAGGTTCAAGTAGAAGTCCTCAAATGCAACAGGAGGTTTGTGTGTGTGTGTACAGTAATGGCCACTAGGCTTTAACACATTAGTCACATATAGTATTCTAGCTTCATACATGGACAAATTGCATCATAATATACAATGATTGCAACTGACATGTGAAGCTCAGAATAATGCTGCAATTACATTATGTTAAAACAGCAGAAACTATGTGATTATAACTCAGAAATTCTACTTTGAGCAGTTCATATCCTTAGATATGGAAATTATTAGTTTCTATGGTAACATCCATGATGCCAAATCAAGTCATCCAGCAAAATCTATAACTATATTAGTTAAAATCAAAGAAAGAGCACTATGTAACACTGGCTATAATAAACACTTAATACCTTTAGCTGTTGAAGCAGTTGTCAATTATTTGAAATGATAACATACAGTAAAAAAAAAGATCATCTTATCTTCCTAAGATAAAACTTGTAATGATGGTTCATCTTCATCAGTTTTGAATATTTGGTTGCATGCAATTCATCAAAAACCTTATGAATTCATTAGGTTTTAGAAATAAACAGTTAAGCTTAAACCAATCAATTTATCTGCACAGGCAATGTTCTGTTTCAAAAATATATTACAATGTACTTTCAGATTTATCTTAAAATATAATTTTTTAAAAATATCCCAATTTTGGGTGTTCATTTTTAGTCACGTAAATAAAAATAAAGAAATAATTGACAGTTAAAAAAAAAAAAAAAAGACACACAAAGTGACTCATTTTATAAAATGATCTGCTGCTGGTGTCATAAATTCATGAACTTGCACACATTACTCAAATTATTTGATTTTCTATTTGTAAAAGGGAACTCTGATCAAATCAATCCTGATTAAAAGTTATTTTAATAACTAAATGATTTACATGATAAGTCATTTTTCTATATTACAGATTTAATACATCAAAATCTTTCCAAGTAGGAACCATCTTAAGTAGTCCCAAGGGTACGAGTATCCTTGGTTGGGAACCTCTCCTCTATAATATCATTATGATATCTTTGTAATATTTCATCTAAATGACCGGAGAGTCTTACCGTGGAGCAGGCAGCATAAGGCCAAGAGTCTTGTAGAGAACCGTTCCAAGAATGAAAACAGGAGACCCATCCATATCTGTCAGAAGACAATCTAGGTTATATGACACGATCATCACATTATCTAATCCTATCAAATAACATCTCCATACAAAGTTGTTTTTCTCAGCTTCCTTTTCAACTTTTCACTCACCAACATGGATGACTATTTGATAATTCTAAGTGCAGATAGTTTTCACGACAGACAGTAGGAATTCTCTCTTAATATGTTCCCACTTCCATGCAGGGATCTTTTAATCCAAAGTAATTTAACAAGATTTCCTTTTTCAAAACAAAATTTTTTTACTGTCATTTTTAGTGCTGTGAAGCACTTTGGTTCAACTTTCAAGGTTGCTGTAAAGTGCTATATAAATAAATGTTGATTGAAATGTTGATTGAAAACAGAAATTAATTAACCTCTAAACCTGTAAAATGCTCATCTCTTGCCAAACTATATTCCTGACAGATAATCCATCATGCATTTCCTGCCAATAATGAATGAAGTGGTAGATCAGGCTATACTAGCAAGGTTATTGATAACTAGAAGGCAAAGGGCTTCTCTGATGACAGTAAGGTTAATCCTGGCTCAAACAGCTCTGTACTCTGTAACTCTGCCCTGTAGTCAAGCTCAAGGCGAGCTGGAGTGACTTATGTATTAAATCAATCCTTCATTACTTCCCTCTGATACACTTCAGATAAGACTGATCACCCTAATTAAGTAAATAGTCTGGTGCGCTGGTGCTTAGCTCTCTTTACTATCATTGTTTGAGAGGATACAGCGAGCGCTGTGTCATCTGAATTGATGTGGTCGACCAAGTGCAGTCTTCTCTGCACAGGCAAATGGCAAGCGCTTGACATGTAATCTTGTAATCTTAAAGCTATCCCATTAAACGGTCACACTGTGTCACCGCTTTGAAATTTTAACACAATCATATGGTAGTGATTACCACTTTTAATATTCTACTGATGATCCAAAATAACAGAAAATGGCTTCGTTTTATTGTGGCTTCTGTAAACTTTATATGTAAATAGTCAAGCCGACAAAACATTTTCACAGCCTTAGAAATAAATAAATGAGGATGGAAGTCATCATTACAAAAATAGTCTCAAATGGGTGATCAAAACCTCAAATAAAACATTTTACTTTGCCCTGCGGTACTTTATTTTACTTGCATATTGAATGGCTACTCATCAAACAAATAATATTTCACGAGTTAGCGAATAAAGCAAATTTGCCGTGCTGTCCAGGGAGCGAGCCGGGAGAAATCGGCAGACTCCGAACCCTAAGCGGGGTTTTGTGGTTCGGTGTCCGGCTCGATCTCCGCATGCCCCCCTGAGGAAGACGTGGAGCTAGGAGAAGAAGGGGAGGAGGAGGGGTGCATGAAAGCGAGATGCGAAGGAAAGGGAAACTGGTTTATTTATAGTGGAAAGGAGGAATATGATTGGCGATCACAAACGAGGTAATTGATTAGGTGATGCGGTGCTAGCCGTGATTCATTCGTCCAGCGATCCTCCCGAAACTATGTTATTATCAAAACATGAACTTAATGTAGGTGTGATGATTTGAGGTTGTGTGTGTGCGTGTTCTTGTTTATGCTACATTGAGGGGACCAATTGTCCCCAAAAGGATAGTAAAACCTGAATTTTTTGACATTCTAGCCTGTGGTCCACATGAGGGATAAAAATTATTTAAAATAGTAAATGATGTTTATCTGAAAATGTAAAAAGGCAAACAGGAAACAGGAGATTCATAGTGGGGGTGGTGATAAAAGAGACAATACTATCAAAACTATGTGTACTTTTGGTCAATACGCATAAAAAATACTGTTGACTTATATATAAAACCAGTAATATGAGGAGATAGATGGATGATTCTTCTTATCATTCTTATACTGTCTGTCTCCAACATGGACTTAACATACAATAAAAAATATTTTATATTCAGTGTCAGACTAAAACATTAAGTTTGTAGAATTAATTATATAACTTATATTATTTAAAAAATTGTCTATAGCTGTATCACTGACAGCTTGATGCAGACTTTTTTTAATGTAAATGCGCTGAATGAAAACTAGCTTTTACAATCAAATTAGTGTAGCCCTATTGTACAAGACATAAGACTTCCACAGTGTGGCATCATGTACATTACCTGCTGTCTGGGGCACAAAGATTCCTTTGGGAATGACAACTTTGTCTTCAGAGTTTCTGGCCCAGTCCACCATCCCTTTTCGTCCCTTCATTGGAAAGTTAATGTCTGTCATCACAGATACCGCAGGCAGCCTCTGTATACTTGCAACTAAAAAAAGCAAAAGAAAAAGAAGTGATAGTTTATTCCCCATCCACTTTCAAGACAGGACATTCAAACGCATGGTTTGTGACCAAACATACATAATTACATAAATAAAATTTGAGTAATTGTGCCAATTTATTTTAGAATATCTAGAATATTGTGAACTGATTACAGGTTTTTTTTAACCCAAGCAGAATACTGTCAAAACAATAAAGTCAAACTGCACCACAATGTCACTTTCAGACCTTAAACTGTTCGGTGTCATTTAGACAATTAAAAAAATTAAATGAATATATATATATATATATATATATATATATATATGCTGTATATATATATATATATATATATACTGCAATATATATATATATTTTTTTTATTAAAAATGCCTTTTAAATACCATTTAATGGTGCAAACCCTGCTGCATGACTGGTCTCTCCAGCAGAAGAGAGAATTGTCAGGTAATGAGCACTGAGGTGTAGGTGAGGACCATCCTACAGCAGGCACAGAATTCTGGTGTGAGTGTGTGTGTGTGTAAGGAGGAGGAGAGTGGCAGTGCTGCCAGCTGCTGTGTGTGGGGAACTGGAGGAGAGCATTAGTCACAGGAGCACACAGGGAAGAAGTGAAGAACGGTGGGTGAAGCAGCTCACACATTAAGCTCTAAAACAGCATGCGATCACAGGCCCTTTAGTGATCTTTACCTCTATACAGGCTTCTCTACTCACAGAAGGAATCTGCTGCACATTACCAAAGACAATAGAAATACAAAGATGGTTTACTCCCATGCTTATGAATGGGAGAAACTGCAACGCACAATATGGCAGGAAGTCCCGCCTTCTTCATTGCGTCACTGCAGCGGCCGTTAGAAACTCTGGTTACCATAGAAACCTGAGGCTGGAGCAGCTGATGTGCATGTGCAGCGTGTTTGAACTATACATGCGCATTGTTTAGTCTAGCCCAAATAATGCTACTTGAGCATTAGAAACAACCTTCATGGGGCGTTTCATTTTTAGATTTTGTTGCTGATTTGAAATATGTAATTTAATTACAGTTCAGCAAGCAGTTTTTGAGATTTCAGTATTCCCCCATTCATTCAGATAGGACTAGTTTCAGCTGCCCAGAGGTTTTGCAAATAAAAGTGAATGGGGATTGTTTTGACGTCACTGGCATCTGTATGAAGGTCTCCGCTTATAAACACAGGTTCTAATCATCTCCTGCATCAGTGATTTATTCAGTTGGTTTTATCCTCTGTGTGTGAGATCTCTTTAGTTGGGATGTGCTCAGAGCTGTTTTCATGCTCAATTCGCTGTGGGTAGCGGTCCTCAGGGAACCCAGCCAGGAGGCATCGGCACCTGCGCCCACCTGTAACTAATGAGCTTAATGACTGGATCCTACCGAGAAATAACAGGCCATTTCTGTCACATCAAAAATTTCAGTGCAATCTCGGCTAAATGTGAAGGCTAGACTATTTATTGGAGTAGTAGACGGCAGGGTCTTTCCACTCATCAGAGCAATCAATGCACACAAATCAATGTCCATTAAATACATTATATCTAATTTTAGCTTTAAAGAGCTGCAGCTTAGACAAAGTCATTGTTTATTACTTTGAGCAGGCATGGAGCGGAAAAGGGAGACTCTGCAATCAAGGTTATTTGGCTAAAAGCGGACACAACAGTGTGTTGCGTTGACAGAGGGTATTTATTGTGGTGTCAAGAACGTGCTATAAATTTAGCTGGAAATGACGCTGCAATATCTTACGATGACAGATGATTTTCACTTGGCTAGTACAAGCAGTACTCCTTTTGTTCTTTTAATCAGAAAGAGCAGACTCTGGCTAAGATAGTTGTTTAATTTCACTGACAAGGAAAAATGTCAAATAAAAGGATTTACTGTATATTTTTTGTGATATGATATACTATGATAACATGAATCAAAACAGCATTATACATAAATGTATAATATGCACATATGTATGTATGTAAATGTATACACACAAACACACACACGCATGCAACGTTGTTGTGTGCCCATGTGCTTTCTCTGTTTTTGATTTGATTCTGTCTAGACACTATCATAACCACGGCTTATAGGCAAGTTATCAGCCAGCACTGGCCCATTGACCTTCCTGGATATAATGGGTGCCAATACTGAAGTTCGGTCGGGAGTGTTGATCCAGTCACCCGCGGATTCCAGTCCGCCTATTCCAGATCCTGTTCCTGAAGTTCGGTCGGGAGTGTTGATCCAGTCACCCGCGGATTCCAGTCCGCCTTTTCCAGATCCGGTTCCTGAAGTTCGGTCGGGAGTGTTGATCCAGTCGCCCGCGGATTCCAGTCCGCCTATTCCAGATCCTGATCCTGTTTCGTGATTCCAGATTTTGATTCTGTTTCGTGCTATGCCTTGTTTGTAACCCCGCCCATCTCATTAGTGTTTCACTCCCTTCCAGCCGTGTCTCCAGTAGTTTTGTATTGTGTCCTTGATTATGTCTGTATTTAAATGTCAGTTGTTAACGTAATGTTTGTAGTGTATGTCAGCACAGATCTCAGCTCATTCATCAGCATCCTTGTACCGGTTTCTTGTATTAAATGTTCTATGTTCACTCGAGTTTTGTCTCCGTGCCTTCTTGCTAGCTGGAGATGCAAGATCGTGACTACACCACAGCGTGACAACACACATACATATATATATATATATATATATATATACAAAGGGGAATTAAAGGCTGAAATAATGGCTTCTGAAAATGAAAATATATTTAAATAAAAACTTACTTTTTAAATTGTACAAATATTTCACAATATTATTGTTTTATTGCATATTTATTTAATGACAATTAGAAGTCTTAATTATTCTAAATACTCACCATTACAAAAGCACTGATGTTTTTTAACTTTGCTTTGTTCAACAGAACCTTTAAATACATTTTCCCATCTCAATATCACCTCTGTTTCTTTAACTAATGGAGCCTTGATGAGGCTAATACTTTGCCTGGAAGAAACTGACTGAAAATTTATTACTGAAGCAGCACAATGAAATTACCAGGTCATAAGTTTAGGCCGGGCTGCCTGTGGAATTTTAAATGCCCCCCTAAGCAAATCTAATACTTCTGAATAAAGTCCTTTCAAAGTTAGTTTAGAATTCATTTCATTTAAATGTCTGGTAATTAAATAATAAAAAGTGGGATACAAATCAACAGAGACATAATGACTAAAATAGACAAGTGTGTTCAATAATGTTCTTGGTTGCCTGAGTGATTTACTAAAGCCTCTTTATGCATCTGTAACTGTAGCAGCAGCTGGAAGATGCAACATCACTCAGTTTCACCTTCAGACTGCAAGAAGTAGTTTCAATCACAGGTTTACTTTGCCTTGTCAGTGGCTGACATTAAAATGTTTATAGCTCTCCTGCATCATGATGTTGATGTTCCGGCTGTGCATTTTATCTTACACACTGAAATGTAGTGGTCATGTCTGAAATGGCTTGATGAAGATTCATTCTTGCCTGCAAAAAAAATGAGGCATCTGTTCTGCAAACATTTTTTGTGGTTTCATTATATAAATGTGACAGTCAGCAGGTAAATTATTATAAATGACACTTCCATTAATGGGACACAAAATAAGGCTTGAAACTATTTTATGAAAATGGCCAATGAAAGGTGTTCAACCTTCAACAGTCTTAGAAGGTCCAAATGAATATTAAATGAGCTGTTTGGATACAACCAAAAAGGTCAAAGTCATTAAATGTAATACTTTATCTGCTTTTTAAAAAGTCATGAGACATGACATGAATAACTATACAAAATCCGATAATGCAAAGTATGATTAGAGAAGAAGTTTCATTTCTGATTTTTGCCCATACTAGGAATCCAAGCAAGCTTTAAATATCTGGATACGTCATTGTACTGTACAAAACATCAAGAAGCGCAATCCTTACAATGTTTTATGGCAAGCTACATAAAACGAATTAACATTAAAAAAGATATCAAAGGTGCCCTTCAATGGAATTACCTTTTTAATGAAATTGGGTATAAGCACCATTCCAAACATTATAGACTCCTCTATGTATCTGCTGACGGATAGGAAGGTCATCCTAATCCATTCATTTCATATTTGTTGAGCTCTGCAATTCACGCAGATTGTAATTTCATGGGTCAATGTTCTGTGCGATCGAATAAAGAGAACTAAGCAAATGTGCCTTATCAAAAGCACAAGCAGCAAAAGCATTGTTTTTAGCTATTTAACTTTGATTTTGTTCAAACGACTTGAAGGAAGATCAGTATTTGTATGCAAGACGAAATTTAGCACTGGATTCCTTTCAGTGACATGGGAGGTTTGGGGGAAAATGCATGAGTCATGCTTTATCTTTTAATGGCCCTACTTTATGGACAGAAATAAAAAAAGCAATCAGGTAAGGGACCAAAAGATTTTGTTTTTGAAAATCAAAGCACGCTGTAATAGACATAACGGAACCCAATGCGGACTCCTCTTTTCCAAGCTGAAATAAGATGAGGCTGTTTGCATTAGAATTTAGCACATTAAGTGGAAAAGGCTTGATTTTAATTAACATTATCGACTGGCAGTTGTTTGCCCCCCTCTATGCACCATTTATCCTCAATTACTGACGACACACAGAACTGACGGGAAGAGTAAGCAAGACAAGTGGCTCTGGGGGGTTTCTGTGGCTCTCTTACCTAGGTTTCCTGTCATCAGGTAGGCGTTGTGGAAGTCTTTCATTCCCAGCCCAACGATGTGGATGAACTCTTCAATGACCTGCATGAGCTCCACAGACCCTGGGTAAATCTGGGAAAAGAGAATCAAAGGACAGAAATGTTATCATATTAATATGAAACACAGATACAAATCTGATGGATTTTAGATGGATTTGAACAGACAGACGGATAGATAGATACTATAAAGACTTTTTAAAGGGCACCTCCTCTGTATCTCCCACTTTAGAGCACTGCATCCTGTCTGCTCAGTCCTTCACAAAGACAAACTCATGCAGCAGAGTGATTGTGCAGGGCTCAGAGCCTCTCTAGAGGACCAGCCATCAGTGTCAGAGCAAATGCGCCGGAGGAATTCAGGCCTCCCGATTCCACAGCCTCAGCCTGTCAAAGTACCTGCTCTCTTTCAGTCAATAGCATCACGCTCTGCTGATCCAATCCTTGACCTTCAGGTGACTGAACTCGGCTATTTACATCTGCCATCACTCTGAAAGTCTGAAACATCTTTAGAGAGAACACAAGGGCTAGGAGAACTTTTAGCAAGAGCAGGCTATTTTCAGACTCATGCACTGGATATTTAAGAACAAAATATTCAGTTAATCGTTATTTAGCTGCTCTCTTCTAATAAAAGCGTATTAGAAATGTAAAAAAAAACCACTAATACTAGAAAAATTATACTAAAATGACACGGTTATGTTTGCTGTACTAGTTTAATTGTGACTATCTCATGCCAAGTTGTCTTAACCCTTTTACCCAGCAGATTTACAGTATGGGTATGGTATGACACCGTGCTTCATATTTCTCTCATCTCATTAGCATCTGAACTCCCTCTCCACGTGACTACAAACAAAGCACACCGCAGACAAAAAATAATTTAAAACGCGGGTGCAGAAAAATAGCAATGAGTGACATTTCATAATTTGCACCCTTAGTGAGGTGCAGAAACAGGGCATGGAGTCACATATCTAATAATCCCCCTGGCAGGAGTCGGGCTCTGCATTCGCATGGGGGCCGATCAGACAGGCTGCAGACGGGGAGAGAGATGCTGAGCCCCCCCTTCTGTCAGCCTACTGGGGGACAGCAGAGAGCATCCCTCTCCATGGCAACAGTGCTGGGCTGCTGAAGTGTGCAATGCGGGAAATGGCCGAGGCTGACGGCCATTAGATGAACCAGCACTGCTGCTGCACTGAGTGTCTTGCAAATACAGTAAATTGTGCTGTCATATATATTCTTTACTGCTTTACATATATTTTCTGCATATGGTGCACTCTTCTGCTATATAGGCTTTAGCTGTCATAAGTATATCCAACTAGTATGTGCTAACAGGTATGTATATAGCACATTTGAATAAAAACACAAAGAAACTTTCTTTGCAAACATTTTTGATCATGGAATATTATATTCATTAGCTATTAATATCATATATTTAGCAAGATTTCTGCATGTATATGTGCTAATAGATAGATATGTATAAGTGCTATCAAATGATTAATCATTACTCATCATATCCAAAATAAAAGTTTTTGTTTGTTTGTTTGTAATATATATGTGTTATATATATATATATATTTTTTTTTATTTTTCTCTCAGAAATATAGACGTGCATGTTTGTGTATTTATATGTACATAACCTTTATTTTGATGTGATTATGTCCAAAATAAAATGTGTGTGTGTGTGTGTGCTATTGCTCTTCTGCTATACAGATAAGGATCTTTTAAAAGTCAATTTCCTTCACTGACAGAAAGGTATCAATTTAATAAAACATGTTGCTTTGTTATGCATTACTATAGCAAATAGTATCATATATTTAACTGAATTTAACTGTACATTTTCATTGTGTTATAATATAATGATTTAGTATTACATGTATTATATGTATGCATAACATGTACAATATATAATTTTTATTTATTATATTTAGCCTATTGACTATTATTATTTCCTATCCTATGGATTAGGAAGCAAAATGAAAAATAAAAAGTACATTTATCTCGGTACTACTATCTAAAGGCAGACAGCAGACCACCATTTATTTCAACTAATGAACCTCATGTTCTTCTTCATTTCAAGCTGCGAATTTGTGAGGCAAGTCAAAGCTTTAAAAATGTCCCCCCTCCTTTGCCTGAACAGCACAGGCTGCCATGAATCTGAGGTGTGAACTCTAGACTGGCAATCAAAGCTCAGGCGAGCTGACTCTAAAGAAGAAGACAAGACAGACAGACAAGATAAAATTCTTGGTGATCTTTAAACGTCAGGGCTTTCTAAGGTCAATCATTTGACAGAGCCGGTGACAAGCGTCTCAGATGTCCTTTAATGATTTGAGGAGCTTGAAGATTCAATCTGTGACAAAGCAGAAGAGGACCGTTCTAACCAAGCAAAACAAGAAACCGGCTACGTGACCTGATCTCCAAACACACACTCATGACTTAAAAACATATTACTTTCCTTTATAAGTCTTGTGACCCTGCCCTACTGTAAACCCCATTAAAGGGGTAATTCGCTTGACACCCAGCACCCCGTTCGGCTCAAGAACATGTGTTTTACCAGAACTCGGGTGAAAACATTAGGCGAAGGAGCTCCAAAGCAGCTTACATTTGACAGACAGTAACATTACCACCGTCTGCTTAAGAGGCATTACCAGCTCAGGCTTAAAGGAAAGAAAGAAACATTTAAGACACTCAATTTAGTTCACTGCAATAATAATGCAGTTGGAGATTTTGTTTGAGTTTCTGAAGAACGTTCAGCTTGTTGAAGTCCAGATCCCTCAGGCTGCTTTTAGACTGTCTCTCAGAGAGTGAGAGAAGACAATGCCGTCACTGCTGATGGAAAGCATGAGAGCTGGACATATGCTGCCAATGCTGCTGCCACCAAGTGGATGCAGTGGATATTGCAAATGTCCTTCCACCAATCAGCACAGCAGGGAGGTCGCTATTTGGCAGAGAGGGTTTGATTTGACGCAGCCCTGCCTGTGGAGACAGGCACCTCTTTGACCTGACAATTACCTAAAGCATCTGCACCGGTGATGGCAATCGATTCTCTGAGGGCTCATCACACAATATACAGCCACAGAGTGACACACAACACCAGATACTCCCTACTATGTGACTATAATAAAGCAATCTCGACCCCGAAGCTCCAAAAACACTCATTCACAATGTTCTGACCCACCTGTTGTGCATCTTCCCACTTTTCTCTGTTTTCCTCTTCCAGGAGATTGCTGATGATCTGAAAAAAATTCTGTGGAGAGAAGAAATCATAGTTAGTAAGATGCTGCAGTCACAGGAACAGGCCAGTAACGTTATTTTGTGTTACAGTTGGGATCTCATTTCAGTCAATATATCAGTTGTATAGTTTGAAAAGTACAAATTTCTACGTATATCTGAAACTTAGGAAAGTGTACTTGAATAGTAGGTGTTATATAGTAATAAAACTAATAAAACAAAAAATAAAAAAGTATGATGCTTTAAAAAGAGAAAAAATAACTACCAAAATGTAGCATATTTATGAGTTAAAAAGAATATTGAACTTGCAAAGTTGGCGTAACATCACATGTATAATCACATCATAATAGCAACCAAAATAAAGGTTTCTGTTTACATAATATATGTGTGTATATTTATTAAGTATATATAAATACACAGACATACAGAATATATTTTTAAATACATATATATATATATATATATATGAATATTAAATATGCACATATATTATGAAAACAAAAACATTTATTTTGGATCACGATTAATCATTTAAAAGCACTAATTATAATATATTATTGTCTTACTATAATATATTATAATGCATAATATAAACATGAACAGTGCTTTTAAAACAATACAAATTTAAAGTAATTCAAATTGTATGACAACTATGGCTTAAACTGTTCATGACAATATTAAAAACATACTATGAGATGTATTATGAGGCATTATGAATGACTAAATTCATTCAGAATAACCTCATAATAAATGTTTGAAAATGTTATGCGTGTATATCACTGCACAGCACCCAAAGAATAATATTCTGCTCGTCGGGGACTATGTTCCATAACGGAAGGATAATGTTTAATGAATTTGCATAATAAAACACTATTTGTACTCTTGATATTTTTTATTATGGAGCATTAAAAAAGCAATAATGCACTTGAGGCTGTTCCATTGTGAGACTTTAGCCGTGACTGTATTCATAAAAATAGCACGGCTTCTTGTACCTACTGCTTAAGTACATGCAAGTATTAAATTGACTTTAAAGTGAAATTTTGCATAGCCCTTGAAAAAGCCAACTAGAAATTTTCATATCTGGAATGTTTGAGGGAAAAAAAAAACTGCTCAGTGTTCACTGAAAAGGCAATCATGAATCCCTTGCATTTCAGAAGTCTAAACAAACAGTGTCTCAGGGAATTACACCGAGGATCACAGCACTGATTTACAGGGAGATGATGGGCTCTGTCCAGCGGCATCAGCTCTTAAAACACACCTGGGAATTCCTGCTGCTTTCAATTCAGGGATTGGTTGATCTTTCCTAAGCACTCGAATGTGCACAGCATTAAAGGGGAAGAACAGAGCGCGTCGGCTGAGTTTGAAGGCGCTTGGGAGAGCTGTCTACTCCAAGACTGGAAAGAGAGCTGATGTTTGCTGCGGTGACTAGGCTGAATGAGATATCCAGCTGGACGTGTGCCTGTCTTTTTTGTTTGCTGCTCTGCCTCTGTGCCACGAAAGGCAGGAGAGAGGCAGCGTCTTGGCTCCGGCATGCTTGTTTTTCTACTTGAATGCTTATGCTCCCTCTGGTGGTAATGCGTCCACTTAAACACAGCATTAATACGTTCCAAAACACACAACGCACCCCGGCACACATGCGTGGGGAGGAGGGGCCACTCCGGTTCACATCAGGGCTTAGATAAAAACCTCCTACACCAACCCGACACACAAACATACATGCACAAAATCACATTACGCTCCGTATTATGTAAAAATACCCAGATTCTCACAAAGAGGTCATGAGAAATCGCTTTATTTCAGCATTGGGAAGGTTATGACAAGACTTTGAGACAGAATGAGAATGAGACTTAGTGACTATCTCTTATCAGCAGCTGGCGCACGGTGTCACAATCCCATAAGCTCTCTGTGAGGGGCAAGAGCGCCGAGATATTTATCAGTCACGGTGCCAAGTAGTGACATTGCCATTTTGAAGGTGCTGTAAGTGATTGGAGATGTTTTTACTAACTTCCGCCGTTTTTAAATTTCAATTTGTTACATAACCCTTTAAAACATCTATATCATATAATGAAATATTTCCAATGTATTTTAGCCTTCAAACGTTTGGGGTCAGTAAAATGTGTTAATGTTAAAAAAACTGAAATGAAAGCTGAATGTTAGCAGCCATTACTTCAGTCTACACGGTCACATGATCCTGCTCAAGAGGCATTTCTTAAAGGGGTCATATGATGCGATCTAAAATTGTCTTTCTCTTAAGAGTGTTACAAGCTCTTGATGCATAAGGAGGATCTTTAAAGTTTCAAAGACTAAAGTCTCAAAACTAAGTACTAAATGTTTTGTCCAGTTGTTGGAAGCCATAATATATTCTTTAATTAATTTTAAAGCTAAAATTAAAGTTCAAAACAACATCATTTATTTGAAATATCATCTTTTGTACCATTATAAATGTTTTAATTGTCACTTAGGATTAATTTAATGTGCTGTTGGTGAATAAAAGTATTATGTTTTTAATAAAAACAAATAATAAACAATTTAAATCTCTTACTGACACCAAACTTTTGAACCAAAGTGTCGCTTCCAAAAAAAAAAAAGAATGTTGTAGTCAGGACATTTAATGTTTGATATCAGTACTATCAACCAGCATTTTCAACATCCAAGACCTAAAACTAAATAATATGCCTAACAATGCTTAAATGAAATCAGTTAAAAGATCTATGTAAGCATGGAAATTAAAAATAACCCAGATTATTTTCTTTCTTACCTGAACGTCATCAGATGAGGGTTCATAACTGGCCCTTTTGAAGGTGTCTGTGACGTTTCTAAGAATCTCCACTGAAGAGAGAAGGTCACCTGCATAGAAATTGCGTCTTTGGGTGAGGTCCAGGAGGACCTTCGTAACCTGGGACATGCCATCTCCTGCCAGATTCCTCTGACCTTTAGCAAGGTGCCCCTGGACCTAAAGAAAGACACAGGGAAAGAGACTGGGTTCTGTGTGTCCTTCAAAGTCTGTAACACTAACACAACACTAACAGAAAGTTGTAATACAAAGAACCAACATTACTATTTAAAACTGAAGCATGTAATTCTGTAATTCTTCTGATCAAGATGCTCCAACAGAACAATGCTTTGATACTTTGATATAGGAAAATTTTTGACTGAAAATATTACGTCTTATTAGTCTTTATATTTTCAGGAGAAAAATCACCATATGCTGGTTAGGTATGTTTTGAAGCATGGTAGATGGCTTGAGCTGTTTTAAGCTGGTCTTTAGTTGGCCATGAGCTGGTTTTAGATGGCCCTGAGCTGATTATGAGCTGGATTAAGCTGGTCATGTCCATGTCCTAAACTGGTCCGACAGCCATCTTGCTCCTTCTTAGCTGATAACCAGCTCATGGCCAACTAAGGACTATCTTAAACCAGCTCAAATCAGCTGCCATACTTCAAGACATACATAACCAGCATATTATTGTTTTTTAGATGGTTTTAGTCCGTTTCTATGCAGTAGGAATGATGTTCTAAGTGGTTTTAACCTGTTGTTAAGAGGTTGCCTACTTACCAAGTCAAAAAGGGTTAAATATTGTAAATTGTAATATAATTTCATTACAATTAAAAAAGAAAATTATTGTTTCACCATATTTATGTTCAAATAAACGAAGCCTTGTTGAGGATAAGATATTTTTGAATGTCTTTTAAAAATGTTTGAAAAGTAGTGTGTAACTAACAACATTTTAAGCTGGGATAGGAGCATTTAAAAATGACACACTTCACCTTTAATCAATTGAAAAATGAACAAACATGGGTAAGTCACGAAGACATGATGTCATGCACACTGACAGACAGAAGAGTGTGTGTGTGTGTGTGTGGGTCAGTTTTTGCCAAGGCCCTCATCAGGATAGTAAAACTCGACCAGCCAGCACATCTCACAAGGGAAACGACTTAATAAGAATAATAAATAATGCCTTAATTAAATTTTTAAAAGGCAAAAAGGTATAAGAGCTAGGGGATAGAAAATATCATTACCTCAGTATAAAGCCAATACAAGTCAAAGGAAAGTCCCTATCATGCTTTTCTGTGGTGTGTGTGTGCATGAGAGAGAGAGGAAGCTTAGAAATAACACAAAATATTGCATTTGAGAAAGACTAAGATAAGAGGAAGCAGAAAACAAAAAGAGCGAAAATCATTCATTTGTGTCGAGCAGGTGTGCTCCCAGAAAAAGCTCCAGTGAAGCTGGAACAACCATCTCCAAGATTTTACAGGAAATTAGAGCGAGTCTTCCATTAACGCGGGGTCTCGAAAACTGCAATACTAGCGGTTTAATTTGCCTTTCCGATGATAGCAGTTTATCTTGCAGACCTGCGCGGTGGTCTGGGGTGCCGGGTGGGGAGGTACGGGTGGAAATAGTTTGGGTGATCGTGACGACTGCAGGGGTAATTTATGGCATGTCACAAACAGAAGCAGAGCACAGGAAGCTGACTTTGCACCTACTGATTGCTGCAAGTATCTGTATTCATTTGCAATGCATCGAGCGTAGCTGGGCTGCTCCCAATAGGCCACCCCGCGGTGATCCAGTGAGCAGCGTCGACTAGTGGTGCCTGCAAAGAAGGAGGAGGGAGAAGAGAGAGATACAGAGACAGAGAAGGGGGTTATACTTGTTCTTGTAAGTTTTTTTTTTCTTTTTCATTCCACCTGCCAGCCCACACATCTTTCAGTGCGAGGATAAAAGCAGCAGCCTTCTTCATCAACTACAGTAGATGCGGCGGTTGCCAGATCACATGCGCCTCACATGTGCCACTGCAGTATATGCGTGCGAACAAACCAAACTGTAATTACATGCTTTAAAGAACTGGTCATAATTCCCACACACAGAATGATGATGTTAACCGACACCAGCTGTCATGCACCAATTTGACTTTTTTTGTTTTTGACGACTGCGAACCGAACCCTGCAACCTGAGATATCAACAAGACTGCCACCCACACTTGGGAATGAATAAACAAATGCACAAAATTCCTCGCTCCTGATCCGTCAGAGCGTGTCCTACACGTATCGTCTCGCATTAAAGACGCGTCCTTGCCTTTGGAACAACCTCACCACACCCACCCGCACCCCTCTAACACACACGTGTTATCTGCACTCGTTTCAACGCCTGCTACTCAGCCAGCAGCAAACACACTCAGCCCACCTGAGACACAGCTGCAGCCAGCCGCCTGCCCTCAAGCTGAGGCATCCAAGCAGGGACATCCAGCCCACAGATCCTGGAAAACTCCCACTGAGCCGGATCAAAGCGGACGTTCTTAGAACTCGCCATTAAAACGCATGCCGTCACTGAGGGGCCAAACAGATTTAATCTCACACAGACACGCAAAAACCACACCAACCGAAAATCCGATTTGTGCACAACATAGGACAACGCAAATGTGAAAAGTTCTGATCCTGCATGCTTTATCGCCAATCGTTCTTAATTAATCATTCCCTAAAAGCCTCAGCTACTTCCAACTGTTTGATTTTTGTTGCTTTTATTCGTTTTTTGTTGGAGTGTAATTTAATTCCAGCCTCATAATGAATGAAGATTTTCCAGCATTTCATGCTGCTGGCGTCAGATCCCACTCCAGAGCTTTTGCACGACCTGAAATTTCAACGTGGGTTATGCGGAAAACAAACAATGTAAATCTAACTAATTCCACCCACGGGTTGACACACTCTCTTTTATGCATGAATGATATAATTAAATGTTCTCAACCCTAAATAAAAAAAAATAAAAAATACAAAAGTACACTCGGGCCTATGGTAGCAGTCCACCCACTTATTGAAATATATATCCACAAAAGAAATTAATCCATCTATACACGAATTTGTAGTCAGCTGTTAGCTATACCGGACTGTTCGCTGTTATCTCTGAGTCCGTGCTGCCTGCATTTCACCTGCTCTTTCAAGGACACTGTAGTTGCGTTGCGGAGCATCTTCACAACAGGAGATAGCAGGAGGCTACAGACGCTCTGTACAGCACCTTCTGCCATTTTCAGACCACAATCAGTAAGACTCACACCTCGAACCGGTCCGAGGAAAAAGAGAGAAAGAGAGAAAGAAAAAGGCTACACCTCTATATTATATCTCAAAGATGTGGAAATGGTTTCTGTCCTTTTTATATTTTCTCCCTTTACGCTACGGAAAGTGGCCCCGCAAAGATGTTGACAAAACGCTGGAGGGTTCAATGGTATGCAAATGACAAAAATCTCTAGGTACACACAGCATAAGCCATTTAAAGGCAGTCGCAGCAGTGCTGAACATACTAGTGAGAAACATTTGTCATCGTAGCCTTCAAAATTTATGAATAATTTCAACATCATTGAAATAAATACACTGAAAAAAAAAAGCTGCACCAAAAACATAAGCTGTGCTCTTTTTCTTTCTTTTGAAAGCATCTGTGACTCCGTTCTATTCTTCCTTTGTGTCTTTGTGTTTGGCTGAGTGCTCTTCTACAGCTGACTGTCGTGGCTTTTCTTACCCGTTGCGTTGGGAGGACACCTGTTGAAGGCCAGTTCCCCAGAGGGAGTTCTTCTCCACAGCATGGACACAGCATAATCCTCCGGGCATATTTCATAAGGAGCTATAGTTCAGGAAAAAAATGTAGACACACTTTAAATTTTTTTTTTTTTAAATATATATATATATATAATTTGTTTAAAAAAATAAAAAAATAAATATATTTATATATATATATATATATATATATACATACACAATTATTTTGAGGGCATTAGAAAGAGTAATTGATGGTGAAGAATGGGGGAAATGAATTCAGAATGTAATGCATGTTCTTTTCAATTTTTGGTCATATAAATGCTGCAAAATAACATGTACATAAACAAGTAAATAAAAATGTATTTCTAGAGCACATATATAATAATAATTTTTATTATATTATGCAAGACAATTTTAATTTCACAATACATATTTGTTGGTCGTATATTTGCTACAATACAATATAAATATATCCAATATATATATATATGAACAAATATATACAATTATAATTTTTATTATGAATATGATGCAAGCCTATTATAATTTCACATTGCCCATACAGTATATAAATGCCACAATACACATATTTTTCTTTATAAAAGGCTTTCAGAAAATACTATCTTTTATTAGATATTATATCTTTATGACTGGAAATCATAAATTATTGGTCAGTCATACTTAAAAATTTTGTAAAGACATTCACGTTCCATCAGTTTAACTGCAAAACTAATTTCAAACATTTAAGAGTATGATTAATGATTAATTTAGTCAACAATAACAGTTTCTATAACTGTCCTTGTAACATACCTAAGTGTGTGTGTGTGAAAATGCATGTGTATGCATGAACATAAAGCACTGTTTCCATGGAGACTGTTTCTAATAGATGAGAATAGCATGACATCATTTATGTGACATTAAATATCCATTACTGGTCAAAATTGTGTTGACCATTCCTCGCTGGAAAATACAATTATGTTATATGTTCATTACTTCTCACACAAATAATGACCCATTGCAAAAAAAATGGACATAATTATCCCCACATCCGTCTCTCATTCACCCCCTCTCTGCCCATTCTGACATAATTGACTCTTGGGGCTCAATTATTCGCAGGGTTACCTGGGCAACGCTGCTCGCTGCATCTGCGGACCTCCTCCCCGCTGCCTTCGCATGGCTGCCCCGTGACCGCCAGCCCCTGGCAAACCCGTACCCTCCGCTGCCAACCACCGTCACAGGACTTAGAGCACCCACTCCACGGAGCCCAAGCGTTCCACTGTCCGTTAGCTGAACAACACATACATGGGTCAAACAAATCAAGTCAAAAAATGCTTTACCACATTTGCCTTTAGTACAGCTTCCAACATTCTTAGAACAGATTCATACAACTTTTAAATAGCCCCAGTGGAATGTCATCTTTCGCAACAAATGGCAGTTACTTCTGAAATGTTGATGGAGGACATCGGCTGATTATTTTCTCTCCAAAACTGGCCATAATCATTTTTGTAATGTTCAAATAAGGTATTGAGAAGTCCTTCTTGGCGCTCAAACTGCTGTTTCACTTCTCTGTGAAAATAGAGGTTTGCTGTGACTTTGCATCAGTAGTTCTGTGTCGAAGGCCCAATCATCCTCCTTCGCCCATTATTTCGCCCAATGGTTTTTGCCCATTATTCTACTTTGCTGATGAAATCCTGTCATGCTTTTTCTACTCAAAAGAACTGCAGTTCTTAAAACCCTTGCTAAACAGACTAAGTCCATCAAGTCAACCATTATACTAAACACAGCTAAATACAAGGGATACTTCAGCCAGAAAGGACATTCATTAATTCAGCGATCAATTCTGTCATTAATAACTTACTCATGTGTTATTCCAAACCCCTAAGACCTTTATCCATCTTTGGAACACAAATAAAGATATCTTTGATTAAATCCGAGAGTTTTCTGATCTACTTTTTGTAAGCAAAGAAAATAAGAAGATAAAATAATTTAGTTTTCTTTGCACACAAAAAGTGCAGTGTCTACCATAGGTCTTATGGGTTTGGAATTCAATTAATGACAGAATTTTTATTTTTAAGTGAACTCTCACCTTGAACTACATTGACATACAATATAAAGAATACCTACTCAAATCCTTTTTATTTTTTTTTACATTTTTTATTTCAGCCTACACAGTTTTTGTTTGTCAAACCCCTCCTGTGCATATGTAGATGATCTGTAACTTCTTATTCTGTTCATTGTCTCTCACTTTCCATCATTCAAGCTCGATAATGACATTGCACTTTTATGTGGATGTGCACTCCTAAAATTTATTTGAGCCATCTTGTGTGAAAGCTAAAGAATTACGAGAAGTACAGTGTGGAACATTATAAAACACACTGGTTTGCAAAGAGGGCTTTGGCGCATTAAAAACCCTCCAGTCATGTTGACATGCTCTAGAGGCCAGAGATGCAATAAAACTAGACTTTTGGCAGAATTCGCTCTTGATTTAATTAATAAAATCATTACCACGATACTTGCAATGATCAGATATTTGTCTGTGTTTTACGAGCGTGAGGGTGCCCTGCAACTGGGATAATAATTTTCCTCACTTTGCCAGTCCTGAAACACATTTTATGGTAAAGTTTTAAAAGGCTTCAGGATGTTTTATGGGCATCTAATGAATGGAGTAAAATATTGTTTCTTGGCATTGGAAAGGGAGAAATGAAAAAAGACAGATGTTGCCCTCAGCTGTGCTATAAATCATGTGTGAGAGAGGACATGTTCACCTGTAAACTAGCATTCACCTGTCCTGAATGTGCACTAGTGTTCAAGGACACATTTATATTAACATTTAGACTAGGTGGAGGCAGCAGGAATGTTACTTTAAAATCAATAAATACAGTCAAATCATATAAAAGCAACGGTAGATACAGAATTTGACCTCTATGCAGCGTTATAAAAAAGCCTTTCATCAAGCCACTTCAATAAAAGTGTCAAATAATCCTGTTAAAAAAGGCTTAATATCTAAACTTATACAAGAAAGTAAATATTCAACCACTCAAAGGCAAACATTTCTCACTTGGTTGCATTTTAAATACTGAACATTTTATCAAAGAAAAAAGTGAACGGAAATAGATAGAAATAACATATAGACATTTCAGATGTGACCTTTGCAAAATAAATATTGATGTGACATAACATTTTTACCAATCTTATACAAACAAAACAGCTTTTTTGCTTTGATGCTACAGCATATCGCATCTCATCCTGTAAGCAGCTTCAAACTCACTCTCTGTTATCATGAACCATGTAGAGCAAGACTCTTACAGCTTACAAGCATCATGCTGAGGGGCCCCAGTGTGTTTTAAAGAACTACCTGCCAGGCATACTGAGTATGCACTCTCAAGCAAGACCCACCGCTATGGTCTATCAAAACAGACTTAAACTAATGCTCAACATACAGTATATAGAAGATGTCTTGACTGTTGATATGATATCATACTGTAGTTAGCCTGGCCTATGGCTATTTTCCACATCTGACATAATTTTATAGGTAACACTTTATTTTAGGGTCTCTAATCTAGTTGCTTATTAGCATACATATAACTAGAATATAAGCCATTTATTAGTAGTAATTAAGAACATGTTAATGCCTTATTGTACATGACCCTATTCTATACCCTAATCCGACACAATACCTAAACTTAATAACTACCTTACTAACTATTAATAAGCAGCAAATTAGGAATTTATTTAGGGAAAAGCCATAGTTCATCTTAATACTTCATAAAATATTGCAAATATTGCAAATGCACTAATTTGAAAATGTACAATGATTATGTTTTCAATTTATGAATTTGTTGTGAAATGTCACGTTGTGTGACGCATAAACTATATGATATGTTTGGATTAAAACTCTATTATATTTATTAAAAATAAGCACTTTAATCCTACTGTAAAAACCCTACTGTTTTTAATCAAATGAAGTACGGTGATGCTAATGTACGCGCCAGCCTACATATATACTGTATATATATACTGCAGCACTCTATAATAAAAGTGATCATCAAAAAATTATTAAAACTGTCATTAAAACTGTCTTACTGCTAAACGATTTTTCTCTTTTTTCCTTTTTGGATATCCTACAGAGACGCTTGCTTTAAAGATACTGAATAAAAAATATTTACCTAGATTTCCCTTCAAGGCAATGAGATGTAGAGTTGTACCTGTGCATTCAGGGTTGGAGCATTCTCTGCTCTCCGCCCAGTGACCTCTGCACTCAGATCCCCCATGAGCAGCCGCTGAGCACTGCCTCTTCCGCTGTTGTGTTCCATTGGCACAGGTCACCGAGCAATCGCTCCATGCGCTCCACTCCTGCCACTGCCCGTCCACTGAGGGCGCCCATGCAAAACGTATCCCAAATGGAGAAAAGAAATATTGGAAAGAGAACTAAGTTTCCTGAGCTGGGTTTAAAACATTTAGGTTTAGCATCTGCTGATCAAGATAAAATTGCCTGCAATATTTATGTCCTAATATAAAGTGAAGTGTGCCATTTCTCTGCCACTAGTGGTACCAAATGGAATCGCAACCATTTGTCTGGTGCTACTTTGCATAACGCCTACTCTAATAATACAGTAAAGCATGCTGCTTGCAACAGGTCATGGGTTTGAATGCATTAACTAATAAAATGCATATATTTCTGTGCAAAATGCTGTGGGTAAAAGCTTTTGCCATATGCATAAACTTTTAAATACATTGGGGGTGCTTAGTATTTTATTTGCATGGGTGGAATTACTGTTCTGTGCAATGGTGCATGTGATTTAGGATAAAAAAAAAAAAACATTTTAGCACCCATTCAGAACACCTTAACAACCTCTTAGCAATATGATAAAAATGAAAATGAACAACTAAAGAATTACACAGCAATGCTCCGTAAACCACCTACTGTACAACAATCTTGCACTGCGGTGGAACCTTCTGCCCTGGAAAGAATCATTCATATTTGTTCTGTAGAAATGCTATAATCGAGTTAGATCTGGAATTCTGTTTGGAACAGAAATGACACATTTCACCTTTCAAGGTTAACTTTCTTATATGGAACATTTGCTACTATATAATTTCTGCTAGTGTTGAAAAATTCACAATTATTTGAACATGAGTGTTTCAATTAGAATGTAATCAGGATCAGGACAGGTATGATATATGAAACAGAGAAAGAGAGAGAAAGAGAAAGAAAAAAAATCACATACATTTGGAATTAGGGCTGCTGTCAGCCTGAATAACCCCATTAGCCCCAGGGAAAGAGGTAATAATACTGTCTGAGTGCCTTAGATAGCTCACTAACTAGCCAACATGACCCAGTAAAAGCTACTCCTATAGTGAACATTCTGGTCTTGTAATGTGTTCCACTCTGAATCCAGAAGGAAACTGTTGAAAACGGTTTTAAGGCTTTTCATCACTCGTGAGCTCTGAGGTCAACTTTAAAAGACTTAGACCAAAATATGCAAGGCAGAATTTGGCAACAGCACACGCTCTGGGTGAGCTCATGATATAAAACACAACACAGAAGTGTAAAGAGGGGCTAATTGCTTCTTTTTTGCTGAATGGGACGAGACATTTTAAAGCACAAGACCAACAAAGCTAACCGAGATTAGACAATGTGTTACAGAACTTACCAATCTACAGTGTATAGAAACTCTAAGTGGCATCATTCACAGGCAATTGTGCTTATGTGATTTTTACTTCAGCTCTATGGTAGGTCTAAAAATGTGTTTCTCTCAGCCTTGCAGGTTTTATCGCATGCCACACGTGGCTGCTTTCGACATGCCAAGAAGCCTTGTGAGGGCATCCATTGCCTCTCTGTCCCACGTAATAAACTATTCCGTAATTGATCCTGTAATGTTCCACCGCTGGCAGCTGCTGCTTACTCCCCAGAGCCACCTCCATGTGAGATGAGCTTTGATTCTTTATAGACGGGATCAAACATTGAGGGGCTTCCATGTCAGGCCTAATTCCACCAAATCATTCTCAGAGGACGGTGGCTCACAAACGCATCCAAATTAGTGGAGTGGTCTTCAATTTACAACAAAATTGATTATGGTTAGAGAATGGCTAGAAAAGCAAGAGGCTCAGGGGACGCACGGAGGCATCGGATTCATCGAAAACAGAGGGAATGACTCAGTAGAGATGTGAGACGAGGTGAGAAGAGAAGAGAAGACAAAGACAAGAGTAGAAGAAATAAGGCTGGAAAAGATATGAGATGAGAAAAGATGATATGATAGGAAATACAAGATAGAAGAGAAGAGAAGAGAAGAGAAGAGAAGAGAAGAGAAGAGAAGAGAAGAGAAGAGAAGAGAAGAGAAGAGAAGAGGAAATATGATAAAAATAAGAAAAAAATTAATAAAATTAATAAACAAGGATTGCAAATGAGACAGAGAAGAATAACGATGAAATGTAATTAAATGAAGCGAGATAAGAAAAAAAGATGAGAAGAGACATAAAAATAAGTACAGAAGAGATGAGACAAGAGGAAAAGAGACAAGAAAAATGCTAGATGAGAGAAGGGAAGGAAAGGGAAGAGACAAAAAAGAATATGAGATGTGAGCTGAGACAAAGAGAAGAGGTGAAACAAAAGGATAACAAAGGAGAAGAAAACTAAAGGAGAGATGAGAAGATATTATGTGAAACAAGAAACAACAAGCACAGAGAAGATTAGACAACATGAGATGAGAAGATGCAAAGTGAGAAAAGAAGAGAACAAATGAGACGTGACAGAGGACAAGATCAGATGAAGCAAAGGAAGATAACAGAGGAGAAGAACACAAATTATATAAGACTAAAAAGATGAGAAGATGCAAGATGAGAAAAGAAGAACACAGACAAGATGAGATAAAAAGAGATGAGAAGAGAGCACAGATGATAGAATAGAATAGAAGGGAACAATACAGAATAAAACAAGAAGTTAGAGACAAGAGGAGAAAAGGAAACAAGAGAACAGATAAGGTGAGGCAAGATGAGACGGGATGAGTCGAGAAGAGAAGTGAGGACGGGAGAAAGCAGTGCAGCTGAAGCACACAGACCTGGGCAGAGGGCAATGTTGCAGAGTTTGCTCTGGGTCTCGGGTCCCTCACACGCTCTTCCTCCGTGCTGGGGTGGAGTGCACATCCGAGTGCGGGTGCGATGACCCCTCCCACAGGTGAAAGAGCACAGGCTCCATGGAGACCACTCTTCCCACACACCGTGCACTGCCAACAGAGGACAAGCGTTAAGACACATACACGCCACACACCCCCCCCCCCACATGCAGCAGCCTCATTCAAATGCAGCAGTGAAACACCTCCAGCACAGACTCAGCGAGCCTGTTTATCAACAGCTGTTACACAGCCGCAATGAATCAAAACAACTGCATCATTTCCCCTTTTCTTTACAATTTACCTTTCCCAATCCCATACCAATCCACCCCCATCCCGAGAACCACGGCTGATGACATTCTTTTGTCTTAGCGTGATGAAAGACGCGCCGGGAGGGCTGCCTCAGCCGTGCTGAATTCGTCTCGGCTCTCTTAGCGTACTTATCAATGTCCCAGGTGTGCGTTCTGCGCCCGCACTTACTGGGGCTTAATCCAGTCATCAGTGTCAAGACTGCTGGGCACCGTTTCCCCTCCAAACGTCAAATCCCCCTCTCTAATGCTCTTACTGTATAATGAAAACTCCAATCCCACTCAAAGGGCATTAATTAAAAACAAACTCTCGTTGAAGCACTCATGGAAAGCCGGCCCTTGCAAAAACCAGCTCAATGACTTTACCATTAACAGGAAGCTTTTTTACTTGCTGTTGGACTCTCATCTATAAGGGGGTAAGACGTGATGTCACCAAATGTATGCCTTTTTTTGTTACTTTATTTAAACGTATACAGATGAGATAAGTTGGTTGTAAAGTATTTTTTAATTAATGGATTAATGGCTACTTAAAATTATTATTAATTATTATTATTTTAAAAACCGGTAGTGTGGAGCCTGTAGTAATGGCTAATGAAAACTTTGCCATCACAAAAAAAATAAATGACATTCTAAAACTGTATAATAAAAAACCTAAAAATATTTCACAATAACACATATTTTTGTTAATTTTTTTAATCAATAAATGGCCTTGGTGAGCAGACTTATTACAAAAAATTATTATTGATCTTACTGACCAGAAAGTTACGCCACCATGGTCAGCTTATTTGGTGTCCCCTCATCAACGAAAACCAAGAACAAAACTACCCAAGACAAAATTTCATTTAGCCAGCAAAAACTATTTGATGCTTTTCAAATAAACTGACCTATTCTTAACCCCTTTATGAAACTAGTGCACTGTTTGATTTGTCTCAAAAGATGTCCATAGATTATGGATTAGCTGGGATGAGTTCTGTCTTTATTTTGAACTCCCCTATATATGCACCCAAATATATAGACTTTCCCAAACAATAAAACTTTAGTGTGAAAACCTTGTGTACTAGTACAAAACGTATACCCCTTATGCTTTTATGCCGCTGCATAACACAGTAAAATGATGTAAATAAGGGTTGCCCTCAAAAGAAAAGCAATGTTGTGCTCAATTAGGCTGCTATCCAAGCTAGTCCAGAGGGGGAACAAATGGTTTTATTTGAGCATTCAAAAGACATGGTGGTCTTATTTCCAATCCCTTAAGCTCTGGTCTAGCCTTATGTCATTTATATGTGCCTTCAAGCCTTTTCCAAATCCAAAAATTGATCCGAAAAGCTTGGTTTTTTAGAAATTTTGCTCTCAATGGCAAATGTGAACTTCATTTTTAATCTTAGATGCAAGCTTCATTAAAATTGCTTAAATTTATGTTCAGGAAAGTTAACACAAAATATATAAATCCTTCCCTTGATTACTTTTATATAACATAGTCAAAGATTACTGTTTATTAACAAGATTATTAAAGCTCACAATAATGATTTCGTTATGTGAAACTATGATAGCATATGTTTCAGTGAGATATGCCTGTATATTTTTCATAGCTTAGAGCAAGGCTGTATATCTATAATGCTGTGTAAACCACATTGATTTAGCCGTATAAAAAGGCTTAAAAGAGCTGAATTGCCATTTTTAGAGCTAATGGTGTAAACAAAACAAGTCTCTTTTCATGCCCTTTTACTTAAAATAAAAATCCAGTTAGCTTGTGACATAAGTTCAATGCTGCTGAGGTAACATGTAAACAGCATTAATTTACCGATACCAAAAGTCCTAAAAGAGCTGAACTGCACTTTCAGAGCTGGAAAAACCCCCCTAAACAACAAGCTTCTTTTCACGCCGCCTTACTTGAAATAAAAATTCAGTTAGCCTGTGACAGCAAGTTCAATGGTGCTGAAGTATCATTGAGCCAAACTCCATTAAGATGGCACCTCCGAAAATGATGAATTAAAGGTCGATACCTCCAGTAATTAAAGATTTTAAAACAAGAGGGTAATTCGGGTTGCTTTTCTGCCCACAGGGGAATAGATTAGTCTTTTTTTCCCTTTCTTCTACATTTTTCCTCTGCAAGCGCCAACAAACAATCTTTTGTTTCGCTTTGAGTTTGATTAAGGTTTGTGTAGGAATTGTATAAAACGCTCGGCTAAGTCATACATTGAGAAGAGGAACATGAAAAGAGTGACTAAAGAAAGAAAAACTGAAGGAGCAACATAAAACAAACACACAAGAAAAAGAATGAGCAAATACCAACTGGAAAAATCACAAAGATCACTAATAACCATGAAAATAGAAAATAATAATAACAACAATACATTTAACATTAAAAATGTAATGTGAAGCAATGAAAGCAAATAAACAAATAATGACAGCAATTTTCTTGCCCTGAATGATGAAAGATACAGATTCTGAAGGACAGTCCAGTGTCTGTGACTAACACTACCTGGGCAGGGGGCAGTGTTATTGCACACCCTGGATTCTCTTAAAGGGCCGCTGCAGTGTGATCCGTAAGGTGAGACACATGTTCTTGTTCGCACCTGCGACCCTTGACCGCATGTAACTGAGCAAGAGCTCCACTGGGACCACTCCTCAGCACCAGGGTCACCTGTAGGAGAAGGGTGACACCAGTTAAAAGCAATAACATGGTCATGTGACACCCCGAGGGGGTGGAGCCAGTAGGAGCAGGAGGGGCCTCACTAAGTTACACACTAAGAAGCCACAGTAAATCTTAAAGGCTCCAAGAGCAATTGGAACAAGCTCAAAAGGAGCATCTAATACAGAATATTGGATATGATCCTGCCTGAATAATAGAAATGCCCGGTCCTGCTCATCGAGATCTACTTTTCTGCAGAGTTTAGTGCAAACACATGTATCGATTAAAATTTTTGATAAGCTTGGTTTAGAAAAGTCTGGTTGGAGTTACAACTAGGCTGCGTCCAAAACTGAAAAAAAATGATAACATAATGTCTACTAAGTTTTCATTTATTCAGGAATAGTCTGAATATAGTTTAGTCAAAAATGTACCCACTGTCATGTCATTTAAAATTTGTTTCACTTTATGGACAAAATAAATAAATAACAGGCATTTTTCAAAATATCTTTTAGGTTTTACAGAAGAAAGTTTTGACATGAGTGTAATAACTGCTGACAGAATTTTCATTTTTGGGTGAACTGTTCCTAACTATTTCTCACCTTCCTCTGTGAGCGGTTGCTTAAAGGAACAAGAATAATGTGTCAGAGCAATTAAAAGTTTAGTTAATAAATAAAATTTATAACTTATATCGTTTAAAGCTTAATAACTTGTGATTCCATTTCAGCTGAGAAATAAGCATGAAATATTCATTAGATTATCTCTAAACTCACTTGAATTTGTTCTAGATCATTAGACATGACATTATGGTGCGTTTTCTTAGAAATACCATCATATGGACATGCTGTCTGTTAAATCACTGACTGACTGGGACGCAAGACATTTGGCTTTGGTTTCAGGCAGCTAAACTCTGCAGGAAGGAAGACTTCCAGGAGCAAACATGTCCTGGTATGGCCCATATATGACACTGGCATTAATTATAACATAAAAATTACATTGACAGATCACAATAAGAACCTTCACAATCCTGGTTTATTCATGATTAATACACGTATGCATATTCGAAGCAGGATCATATCCATTTTACTGTGTGGCCACAAAATAGATATCATAATGGGAGCTTTTTAGCATCCTAGGTTTAACTTCATATTTATATTTAAAAATCATGCATGCAACCAATTAGATGAAATAAACTGAAAGGAAAAAGGCAAACAAAACTAATAGATGAGATATATAAAATATGATCAACTATGCAGAATGCATGCAACATGGCTTCTAAAAGTTAGAGAATGATCTTTGATGAGAGTTAGTTTTCTACTAACTACAGCTGCACAGAAGAACAGACCTCTGGCCCTCAGTCTAGACTGCGCTTCGCTCTTTTAGATCTCAGATCTTCTGGATTTATGCTAAAGCTTCTCGTCTCTTTGAAGTGAAATCAATTAGAATTGGAGATTGTCAAGAAAAAAAAAAGGGGGACGGTTTGCGTTTCCCCCAGCATATTCAGCAGATCACAGCAATTTTCGGTAGCGCTCGTCACATTTGGGAATCACTTGATGGAAGAGCTTTCTATGTCGAATCCAAACAATCAAAGCTGTTAGAAGTTCCATCTGATTGTGGTTCTGAGCTGGAAACATTAGGATTTACCAACTGCAATGTCAATTCAATCACTGGCATTCTTTGCTGGCATTAGAATACATGATTGCTATATAAAGTTGTTATAATTGTTGGTTTAAAAGCATAGGCTGCTTTCTGGCAATCACATAGAGCTTAGCTTTGTAGAGTTTGTATCTGTTCACTAAATACTGCACTCTATAATTCCCAATGAGCAATTGCATGGCCAGACCAAGCACTAATAAGACATTTGATTTTCAGAGAATTTGACACTGCCAAACATTTAATGAGCACGGAAACTGTCTCCCTACAAGCACATGTTATCAATATCCACAATAAAACAATCCAATTGCAATGTGATGCTGAATAAAGGGATCGTATGCAAAGGAGAAATGATTAATTTTATGTTTAAGTCAAGTCTTGTTAAAACAGTTTAATGAGAATGAAATAATTTAGGTTTATTTGCTTAAAATGTATGCAACGTTTTGGTTGCTTGTACACTCAAGATTGGTTTGTTTGTGCTAACTTCCAGAGACTCCACTGGCAATGACCTTGGGTACATATGGGCAATTTCCTCTGCAATTCTCAGCGATTAGATTAGATTGAAAGGTGGATCAACTCTGGATGAAGTGGTACAACAACTCAGACAATCTGAAAATGAGAAACTAAATGCAGGATGAATGACATTCTGTTCAGAATTTCATTTATAAATGGAAATAAATAAACACATAAAAGACCGATTGGAATGAAAACAAGGTTGTTAAGGTTTAGTATGCACAATGATTTGCAACTTAAACGATATTAAGTGCTACACAAATGTCACAAATATACAAAAAAGGTGCTAAACTTAAAACAAAGTATGATGGCTGCTTAACGTCCCTCCCCGTAATAGCTACAGAGTTCATGCAGGAAACAAATCAAATCAAAATAAAGAAAAACAGAGAAATTAAAGCAAAGGAAAAGAAAGAGAAACATCTTCAGGTTTCTACAGGCCTTGTTTTTTGGCACTTTAAAAGGTAATATATCAGGGTTATTTCATCTTTAGATAGCTGGATAACCACAAATGTTTACTGTTAAACATTAACCATTTTATTGTCATGTAATTAATCTCAGGTTTAACCAGTCTGGGTTTTATTGATTGCTTTTAGGGGTTACAAAAAGTCCTAAAAGTCGACTAAAACAAATAGAAACCAGAAGCCCAATTGAGCATGGTGCAAGTTTGCAGAAATGGCCAATTCTGTTGTTTTTTCTCAACGCTTTAAACAAGTGGAAGAGGGACAAAAAATAAATATGATAAATAAACATTGTCACTTAAAGGTGCAGTACAGAAGATAGCATGCAAGTGACTTAAGATGAAAATTAAGTTTAGTTTACATAGGAAAGGAAAGAAGCATAACTATTGTATTACCAGTTTGTGCCATAAATTTAGCAGATTCATCTCGCTCCTGTAGGCCCTTTGTGTCATGTACTGATCTTGGCCGCTGACTTTTTACAGTATGTTCTCCGATCATTCCATATTCTAGGGACAGAATAGAGGTTCATGAAAACTAGGCTTTGATACAAAATCTTCAGAAAGAGAGAGAGAAAAGGGAAAAAAAGCTTAGCACAATTGTGGAACGTAGAGGTGGCTCGCAGTACATGGCTTTAAAACAAAATAAAAGTATATCACACATGGACAGCTTTATTTAACTTGTCACTCTCGTCTTTTTTAGCTTTAGCCTGTCTAGGAAAGCAAAGAACAGTGCACAGAACGGTTTATCAGTGGTGAGCTGGGAGTATTAATTGAGCTTAGAAGCACAGCTATGACACATAGAAACACATGCAAAATCAACTTACATTGGCTTTTTAACAAGACGTTGAATTAACCTCCACCCCTCCCCTCCCGAAAACAAACAGAAAAGAAAGGATAAAAAAAAAAGAGAGAGGAAAATGTGTAAGCCATTGGAAAGCCACAGAGGAAGGAAGGGGAGGTGGCGAGGGAAGGGGGGTGTCATGGACATGCTAGATTGATCCACAGTGCCTGCAACAGATTCAGGCTTTTGGAATAATTAGTTAGTTAAGACCCAGAATTAGTAAAGGAATTATGTGCCATTATATCTAACAGAATATCAAAAGATGAATTATCTCGCAATTGTATGCTAAGCTGCGTATCACTTGTTTTGGATTAATTACACTCTTTTCTGCACAACAATATAGCTAATTTCTCTTTGTTCTTATCGTAATCAATTAATTCATTAAAACTGTTTCGTCAGAAACAAATACAACGTATTTGTTTCCCCTCTATGAAACGTCCTGCTTCAGTCTCAACCCATGTATAAAACATCTTTAGGGGGATGCGTTCTTGTATTCGATGCAAGTTTCGTAGATGTAGTTGAAACAGAAGAAAAGCAATAAGACACAGCCATGCTTCCATTGCTAATTGGGAATTACTTCACTGATGTGAGAGGTAAAAGAAAGCAAGATGTCTTTTACTTCAACTTTAACACCAAAGAACAGAAACCTTGACGTTGCAACAGCGAGAAGCAAAGGTTTGAGGTAAAAGGCTGTGTGTTTAAAAGCTATGCTGAGCATAATGCAGTTATGGAAGATTTCAGGCCTGCGGCTGCAATAGCCATTTGGTCATACACGTTAAGGGCTCTGTCCTTGACCCAGGTGGGCCCAGAGCACTTCCACACTCCCTTTCTGCGTTCTCCAGTACAACTTAAAAAAAAGAAAAAAAAAGAAAAAAAAAAGCAAACAAATTCAAAGCACTGCCTTGTCCATGCCCACAGAACATAACGCACTGTATAAAATTATAGCAATGTCACACTGCAACATAAGTCACAAAAACATTGTTAGTGTGGGTAGCAAGGGGCTGTCCTCAAGCAACACATTTTTATTTCTCTGACACAATGCCACGCTGGAACTGCATTTGAAGATGTTACAAGTGGGAATGTGTGTAGGGATAGTAAATAAGGAATTTTATATGTTTTTTTCTTTTTCTTCATTGGAATTGATTTGGAGAAATTTAGTATCGCATCATGAATGGCTGACAAACACCTAATCCTCAGAAAGCTGATAAAACTGCATGACTCCAGCCTATCAATTAACATCTTGTGAAGCAAAAAGCTGTCCGTTTATTATAAATCCATCATTTAGATGTTTTTTAACTTCAAACCATTGCTTCTGGCCAAAATACAAGCCCTCTATCCATTATACTCCAGTGAAAACAGTCATCTTGTCTAATAAGGAGAGAAATATGCACAGATCAAGCACTGTTTACAAGTAACAACAGCCCTAAACAGTTCTAAACAAATATGCGGGTGGATTTGGATGTGAGAGGACAACAGCTGAGTTTTTCACCAGAGGAAGCATTATTATGGATTATATAGACTTGGGTTTGGGCTGGAAGCAATGCTTCAAGTTAATATGCTGTAATGATGGATGTGTTTTTCACAAACATGCAGCTTTTACCTCACAAGGCATTAATTGCTGGATTGGATTATTGAGATGAGTTATTTGGACAACTGATGGCATCCATTCACTGCAGAAGATCTACTGGTGAGGTAGTGACGTAATGCAAAATTTCTTCATATCTACATTTTCAGATTTGCGTTTTGGGTGAACTATTGTTTTGTTTGCTAATCTCGCCCAAGAATGAACATTCTGTCATCATTTAATCATGTAATATCAAACCCATATGGCTTGGCTTTTTCTTCTTTCGTGGAACACAAAGGGTTAAAATGAATGAATACCAGCATTGCTTTGCTGTCAAGCTCTGCAATGAAAAACATCAAAAAAGTAACATAAAAGTGGTCCATACATCTCCTGAGCTATATATTTTTAAGTCGTCTGAAGTTTTAAGATATAGCTTTGTGTGGACAACAGACTTAAAATTGAGTCATTTCTCACTAAAAATCATAACCCCTGCTAGCTCCCAAATCAAATATTGACACCTTCTGATGCAGGGTCAGGAAATCTTGATGTCATTGTGTGCAACAAGGGAAGCGCATGAGGGAAAGATTTCATTCTTGTATGAAGTACTGCTTTAATATTCAAACAATATGATTTATTTGGTCTACTTGGTAGAAATTAGTGAATAAACAAAAAAATAAGCATACACCATATCTGAAATAAAGTCTCAAATTTTATTAAATGATTTGGTCTGATTCATGTTTGCACACCATCTGTGTGTAAACATGAATTTTGGGTGGAAGATTTTAAAAACACTTTTGGATTTTTTTATTTGCTCAGCATTACTATAATATAATAGGAAATTGAAAATAGCGCTTCACGTTCTTTCATCATTCAGTCACCCTCATTTCTTTCCAAAACTGTTTGATTTTCTTTCTTCTGTGGAACATAAAATGAAAATCACCGCTTTCCAATACTATCTACTATACTATGAGAGTAAGGAAATTTGAACATATCACTCCCATCCTCAAATCACTTCATTGGCTCCTTGTTTCTTCCCGGATCGAAAACAAAATTCTTCTGTTAAACTATAAATGTATTTCTGGCCAGGCACCTTCATTTCTCATTTTAGATTTTTATGGATGTTGTTTTTTTAGTGTAGCACTTTGAGATTTTGCTAATGAAAAGTGCGTTAAAAATAAAATGTATTATTATTATTATTATTATTATTATCTTGAACCCTTTAAAATATCCTCTTTTGTGCTTCACAAAAGAAAGCCACAGGTTTGGAACGACATGAGCAATGAGTACATTTTCATTTCTGAGTGAACTGTCCCATTAACACCAGGATACTTGTGTACCTTTGATAACTGAAAGCTATAAAATTAATTTTGAAAATACCAGTTCGGTCATCAGCACAGTATATACTTTGGGATAACTCATTAATTAGCATATTAACTTTCACGGTTAATGGTTTTTATACTGGTCTTTTCAGCAGAGATGACAAAATATCTTTTGGAACACAAGCAATATACTTCGGTATCAGAGAGAACACATCCATGTCGTCAGAAAGAGACATTCCCATTAGAAACAGTAAGCTATATCAGGCTACAGTGATTGAGTCTCAATTGTTCAATGGAAAAATAACAAACTCTCTACAGACCTAATGAATCCTTTAGCATCCCTTCTACAATAGAAAGTTTCCATGGCAACAGTGAGTCGGAGAAAGAGAGTGGGAGAAACTACAAAAAAACTTTAAATAACTATTTAAAAAGGAATTCATTAAATGTAGATCCATGGTATTTTGCTTTCCTTCAGCAAACAGCTGTAAGTCAGTGAAATGTCAAGTAAATGATGCTAATAATCATTCACATATAGCAAATATCATTTATGTGGATGATTAGCAGTATTTTAATAGAGCTTGTCATTTAATCCTAACACTCTTTCGCTAAATTTTAAATCACATGCAAACATAAATAAAGGCCTACTGTACATGCATTAGTAATCATTAGGATTGAGAGCTGTGCTGTGGTTGCATTGAATTGTTTAATTAAATGAACAGATTACAAGATTTACATTATGTTTTGCACCAACTAAAGGGGGCATGCATCGTGACTTCATGCATCGCCTATGAGTACTGCCATATTTTAAGAGTATCTGTTTGGAAAGGGAGGACAGTAACATTGTTGTGAGTTTACTGTGAGCGCAGTAGAGGTCAGGGGTCAAAATCACAGAGCTTAAAGCACAAATATCATCAAAATGATGAAGAGCTCATCAAACACGTCCCCAACACCACCGAACAAGAGGTGCTGCTGAAAGCTGTAATCAAGGCAGCTGTGAGGTTTGAAGTGTGAAGAATACTGTGAAGAATACGGAGCTCTTTAGTCTGTGTGACCGCGCATGAGACCTTTGATCTGAGAGAGTCCATCTGTTAGACAGAACTGTTCACTACAAAAATAAGGGTGTTTCAAATATGGGTACCTTTTGACCCCGTTGAAATGACTCTCTAAAAAAACAAAAACATACTTTTCACATTCTCACTTGTTTGTTTATTGTATCTAGTAACAGTGGATGAATGTGTTACGGACAAATTTTGTCTTTTTTTACCCTCCCACAAAGTCACCTTTTTTTTTCTTTTTTTTTCTTACTGTCAATGCTTTGTCTCGCTAAGAATTAAATAGCTAGCGTTTATGTGTCTAAAAAGCTTTTTTTTTCACACTTTTTTGCTTGATTTGTCAAAATTACAGCTTCACTACAAATGACACATAGTAAAAAAATCTGTTCACAAGTGATATTTACTTTGCCTTTCCTTTGTTGTCTTCACACCTCAAATTTCTCATATTTCATCTCAAGATCTTCTTTACTGTCTCCTTGGTAACTAAGTATAACTTTCAAAAAACTTTCCAAACTGGTGCATCACTCACTCACTCACAAATAAATAAATAAAGTTTGGCTCACTTTGTTTAAAAAAATGTATATTGATATTTTAATACCTTATAATCATAAATGCTTTAACAGTAAATTTTATTTTAGGCATATACGCTACTTTACAGTTTTTGTAAAAAATTATAATCTTCATATTTATACACACACACACAGATATATATGTCACGATTAATCGCATCCAAAATAGTTGTAATAGAGTGCGTATTATCTATATTTATTATGTATATATTAATACACATGAATACAGAGCACATATGTGACCCTGGACAGCAAAACCAGTCGTAAGTGTTAATTAAAAAAAAATTGAGATTTATTCATGATCTGAAAGCTGGATAAATAAGCTTCCCATTGATGTATGATTTGGATGGATAGGGCAATATCTGACATACAACTATATGAAAATCTGAAATCTGAGGGTAAAAAAATCTAAATGCTGAGAAAATCACCTTTAACGTTGTCCAAATGAAGATCTTATCAATGCATATTATTAATCAAAAATTAAGTTTTCATATATTTTTGGTAAGAAATGTACTTAATATCTTCACGGAACATGATCTTTACTTACTTTTCTTTTTTTGGCAGGATTTTGGGCAAAAAAGAAAAATCAATAATTTGACCCATACAATGTATTTTTGGCTACTGCTACAAATATACCCCAGCGACATAAGACTGGTTTTGTGGTCCATGGTCACATATTTAAAAAATATATACATGTATTTACGTGTACTGTATATAGTTATATGAATTAAATTTATATAATATTTATATATATAAATATATTTAATAAAAAAAATATATTTTTCCGAAATGTATACATGCATGTATGTTTATTGATATAGTATATATCATATAGTATATCTATAGTATATAGTATACATAGTATACACAATTTTTTGGATGTGATTAAGCATCTGAAGAATAAAATTGTTTGTGAATCATTAAGCCAATCACAAAGCGTGAGCCTATCACATATCACCATCACATTGGCCTCCCTCAATCTTAGTCTTTTCCCAAAAACTAAACATCAGTCTTTTCCCAAGACCTATCGGAAGTAGGGCCACAACATCACCTCAAAATGTGAACTAAACACTCTTCCTCTGTTCTCTGATTGGACAGGCTGTTTCAGAGCCGGAGAGAAACTGGGAGATGGCTTGCTATATCAGACTGAGTACAAAAGCGAACTGAAATTGAAGTCTGACGTAGTCAGTCTATAAGTGACAATGGTTGAAGAAACAAACATCATTGCACCCTTTGCACAGTTATTACTTGCATGGCTCTTTATTTATTTTTATGCTTGTTTGGTGCAACCCGTGTGCTGCTTTTGCCTTGATATACAGAAGTGCAAAGCTCTCGAGGTCTTGAACTAAAAGGAAAAACATCCTGTGAGATGATGCAGGGCCACAAAAAAAGAGAAAGAAACGGTCCTCGCTTGATTTATGGTACAAGAAACCTCAGCTGCAGCTAGAACTGTCCTTTGTTCCATCAGAGGTTCAGTACGGGTGCCGCCAGAACAAAGCCAGGGGCCCAAAGCAGCTGTGGTGATCAAACATGGACCAGAGGCATGAAGCTCAGCCCAAATGTTCGCCTTCTGATGCTGGAACAGCAAGAATTTTATGATGTCTTCCAAAGTAGCAACTCATGATAGATGGCATCCATGCTGTCTTTATTACAGTCCTAGCAGACAGCTATCTACTGTATGTGCTAGCCCTCTATCCACTTTAGATGGGAATGGATGGCTCTGCTCTTTTCTCTGACAATGACTTGAAAAATAGGGGACATGCTGTCTAAAGGGATTCACCCCGAGTGATTCAGACTCCAGCTCGCTTTCTGCTCCGTGGCTAAAGAGCAGCTAAATTATATGTAGGCTTTTTCTGACCAAAAAAAAGAGAAGCTGTTCTATCGAAACACCCAGAATGAGGGAAAGTGGATGTGGTGGGGAGAGTAAAGCGAGCGGGAGACCCGATGGAAAAACGAAGAGAAAAGAGCATGAAAAAGATACATGCATAAAGGCCTCGAGATCCATTCCCAGTGTCATACATGAAGGAGAAACATACATATTCAAAGCACAGAAAGCCTTTTAAATTATGATGATGTTGAAATCCTGCATAAAATGAGGGAAGTGATGAATGTTCACACAAGATAATGATCTAGAGAGAGGGAGAGTGTCGGTTGGATGTTTCAAAAGGTTGCTTCTGTACTCTGTAATCTTGCAAAACACACCAAAAGCTCTTGCTATTGAGAATACGCTCTGTGGATGGTTTTTCTTGGGAGAGAGGTGCTTAACGGCAGACCGGAGGCATAAACAGGACCTTGTGAAATTCAATGAAGTCCATTATTCTATGAAATATTTACTGACAATATGGTTACAGCTACAAACAGTGACAGCGCAGATGTGGCTACATGACTTGTTCTTGTACTAAGACACATTTATGCATAATACACTTGACAACAATACAAGTCTGAATTTGATCTTGGACTTCTGTAACTTTTTATAATTATGATTTTACCTCGCAGCTGTTATGTTGATTTACTGTGAGAAGAGGGCAGCTGTAGTCGTTAATATTAATTTATTTCTGAGAGAAATAAGCACAATTTTTTAAGGAAAATGAAAAAACCTATTAAATCTGAATTATCTCTCCCGGGGAACAATAAGATAACAAGACTAAATTAAGAGCAAATGGAGATACATATCAACAGTCACATTCTTTTTTTTTTTTTAAAGTAAAAAAAAAAAAAGTTTACCAAATTACGGTAAACTATACCACATGTTTTTTTTCTGTGGCCTCCTGGTCTCATTTGTTTCAGCTTTTAATTTTTTATATTATAGTGGAAGCATTAGAGATTAAAGTTGATATTTAACCAACACAAATCAAACACAAATATCTAGCACTGACAGAACAATAAAATATTTTTTTAATATGGGAAACCTAATAAAACCTAAAAACCATTGCTAGGTGTTGTTTTGTTTACAAAATATAATTGTGTAAATGTGACTAATCAGGTACACTTTTAATAAATAAATGAATGAATGTCTGAAAACCTAAAAACGGTGTCCAAATAAAACAATAATAATAAAAAGAATAAAATAAAATTGTACAGTGGTATCTACACACATGAAAAAATTATTAAATATCTATTTTACATTTATTTTACATAGGATAACATTTAATCATGCATGTGAACATGCCAACATAATTGAGCAAAACCAGTGGGCAACTTCAACGCTATCACTACTACACACATCACACTAGCTATCAAAGTAGGCGTTTCTCAAAGAGAACCATTGGTTTCCATTCAAAAAGCAGCGGCTTCTATTTACATCATAAGACTGCTAATAAGATTAGCGTTAACTCAGACAAACATTTCAAACCACTGCAAATGCCTCTACAGTAAGTGCCTAAAAAAGAGGAGGTTGAAGCACTTTCAGAGCTTATACATTTGATTCATTTAGTTACATTTACTCAACTTTTCAGATTACATCAGTGTTTGTTGGAAAAGCGTACCAGACTGCCTAAATAAGACTTGACAAATGCAGATCGAAACATGTGAAAACAGGGTTTGTTTATGATGATCCAAGAACTGAGGGGGACATAAAAGTTGTAGCTTCTTTCTAGAGTAATTGAAAAACAAAAATCCTTTTGATGATGTAAACTTTGCGGGTTTATACTAGTAGGGATTTCCCTAAGTTTCAGCAATTCAGAAAGTGCTGATAGGTGCCTTAAAATTTTGCTGAAATGAATTCTCGGCTTGTGCCAGCGGCATTGTGCATAATCAAAAAACAACAACAAAAAAACAACAACAACTGATTGGCCACTGTCTGGATTGTAGGTCTTGCTTATAGGTTTATCTATTTTTAATGGCCTACCGCTAAAATAAAGCACCCTCTAAAGGAACTATTTTGTCTACCGCAGTGAATGCGAGGCAGTACTCCCTGACTCTCACGTAAACCGGCCTGTCAACGCAGAGAAAAGGGAAACGCTCGTACTCCGGCATCTAGCTCAGATTAAAAGCAGCCAGATGGGAAGACAGAGATTTATCAACGCCTTAAAGAACCTTTCAAAGCTGTGCCTCGTACATCACCTTCAGTTCTTTCAAGACAAGCAATTTACCCTCCCACCCTGTCACAAATCTCGCACCGTGGAACCACCACCACAGACAGACACAAACCTCATTTTCAGGGCGCACTTTTGCCTGGTTAACCCAGAATGCACCTGGAATTACTTAATGGCCAGTGAATCATGACGAGAAACAGGTCTGCACTTTTTCTTTTGCTCGTCGCCATACATTATTTCAAAGTTTCAAAAAGATTTCAGGCCTCTTTTGCGGTGAGCAATTGTGCCCGGCCTTGATTTAAGTGGAAAAGCTTTTTCAAAATAACTCAGCGATTCTTTTCGAAAGGGTTACAGCATAAGGTGGGAGGACATTTTTTTTCCGACTGGAACTGTCCGCCCACTGCTCTCACTGTTGGCAATCACATTCAATTCAGCCTAAATGCTTGCTGTATAGAGCTGATGCTCCACGCTGGGGACACGGGGATTTAAGCCAAATAAGCGAGCTGAAATACAATCGTTACAAAACTGCTGCGGCGAGGAGATGAGATTCATGGTTGCTCGAAAGATTTCTCAAGGCGTCAATATCAAGAATATTTCAGTACAGGCCAATTACTCTCAAAAAAAAAATAAAAGCAGCAAAACGAGCAGTATTAATTGCAGTCTAAGGGAGCGTCACGCAATGATCCATTACGTTCAGCTTATCGTGTGAATATTTCATTCAGCCAATGATAATAACAGTAATAAAGCATATGGGCACAGATCGCAGACCTTCTGTCGAGCAGGGAGGTGAGAGAAATCATGAGGTTCAGATGACAAATGGCCTGCCAGTCAACAAACCCTGCGTCCTCGTATTGTTTCAATATAACACTGACACACGGTTTCCTCCAAGCACACAGACCTTTGAAATCCTCTTTTAAAGGACAGATCCAGGCTCAGGCTTGCTTCCGAAATCTAGCGAGCTGCCTGACACCTACATAGGACGCTGCCTTATAGACAACATCCTAAATGATAAATGTATAATGCTTTGTAGGTCAAAAAAACACATTCGGTAGCAGTCGGTAGCCACTGATCGCATATAATTTTTAAAATAAATACTTGTAATCAGACTTCAGCTTCTTTTTTATGTGCTGTGAAAATTAGTAATTGTGATTAATCACATCCAAAATAAACGCTTTTGTTTATATGTACTATGTATATTCATTATGTATATATATATATATGCATGCATGTATTTAAGAAAAATTGTAAATAATAAATATTTGCATATAATATGAAATGTATTAATATAAATATATAAGGTTAGTGTATTTTTTTTCATAATATATGCTGAATGTGTGTATTTATATATACTGTACATAAAACACACATATATGATGTAAACAAAAATGTTTATTTTGAATGCTGTGAATCACGATTAATCATTTGAAAGCTCTATTGATTATGTATTATTCACACAATAGCAATAAATTATTAATATTTTATAGATTTCTTATTTGAATTATCATTATGTTATTTAACCATGCACTTTAGAGGGCTTTTGTTTTTTAAACACTTTTACAGGTAAATGCACAAATTCAAAGTCAGCTTTATTTCAAGTCAAAGATTGACATGCCTGCAAATAATACACATTATTTGCAGGCATTCCAAACTTCTTTGTCATCTTTTGTTTAATATATTTATTTGAGGTAACCCTAAGATTTTAAAATACATGTTTTAATAATCAAGTATTGCAACTGAATGTTCAGGGTTCTTTGACTAATGGTCTGTTAATGGTCACATTACATGCAGGTCAACAAATATTTGGTTTGTGGTTATTTTGACTGATGTTATTTTAAAATGATTTAGTTTACATTTTTATGATTTAATTATTTATTAAACTCATAAACCCTCTGCAGTAAATGCGCGTTAGTGTGTTTGCAGCGCGTTCGTGTGTTTGCCGTGTGTTTGCAGCGCCTCTCTGTTTTTGCAGCACGTTCGTGTGTTTGCAGTGCGTTCATGTGTTTGCAGCGCCTCTGTGTGTTTGCAGCGCGTTTCTGTTTGCAGTGCGTTTCTGTGTTTGCAGTGCATTGAATGCTCTACGCTAATTTCCTCCACTGAAGTGCTGAAATGGACTGTATAGACTAAAAATTGCATGTCAGCAGAAGACTTTCAGTGAATGACAACTTTTTTCAATGTATTTCTCACATAAAGCTATAATACGCCTTCAGAAGCATTGAAATACAGTGTATAAATTGTTAAAAGTGCTAATTTGTTTTGCTCTTTCACTTACAAGAAAAATAGCAGCTAGAACCTAACATTTCTGTTTCCCAGAAGAAAGTAAATCATACGTGGGGTGTGTAAATGACAGTATTTTGATATGTAGGCGAACTATCCCTTTAAGTGAAGTGTTCAGTAATCCTCTAACCCACTACACACACAGCTGACACTTTAGGCAGAACTTTATCTTACTATCTCTCCAGAAGTGAAACATACTGCTTGAGTGCTCTGATAGTCAAGGAAGCGGACTGTCTGACTGACTGACGTGTGTAACCTTGCAAGAAATCAGTCTCCCCTTTCCTGCCCACCCTCAGTTTCCAATAATCCTGATCTGAGCTAGTCATCTCATCATATAACTCTGTCCAGCATGCGGTTCGTAAGGGGTTCCACGCAACGGCAAACCTTCCCCACTTCCCCACATCCTTTCTGTGTGAGCTGGGTGCATTCTGGCATACGCTTTGAAGCAGGATGGCAACATGAATCCGAGATGGCTCGCAGTTTTCAAGCTTCAGAGAAAGGGACGGAGCTGATTGCAAAGAGCAATGGCTGTACCAAAATGTTGTTTTGTTTGGATGATGAAAGCCGTGTTACTGGTAACGTCAATTTCAGAGGAGTGTATTATTAGCATAATCTGGTGAATCAAGCATGTAATTGTTAAAGCTTCTTTTTACAGAATGCCGCATTCCCCTTAACTCAGATTTTTTACAGCACACTGGACATTATAATGATTTTGGCTGGAGTGACGTAAAAGATAGGCCCTGTTTCATAGCTCACTGACTTTACATTTCCAATATCAGGTCTGAGTATGTCCCATGCTCAGCTTACAGCAAAATCATTTTTATATCACTCATGACCAAAAAGTCACACACACACACACACACACACAATCTCAGCAGGGAGGCAGAAAAATATGCCCCAAACTCGCCCATCTGTGCTTCTCTAGTTAACAGCAGATTACTAAAGCGAAGTAGTTTGAGTGTTAATGCATCTGTGTAAGAATTAGAAACGTCAATAAAATTCTAAATGGTGCATCTGAAATTGCATACTGCTGAAGTACTACATTTAAATGGTTATAGCATGAGAATTTAAATGAAGTAAGTATGGGCAATATAAATAAATTCATGTGTACTACATCTGCTATGTTGTTATGTGACCTACATGTAACAACTTACTAACTGCTATTTACAACTCAATTGAATGTACACTTTGAAACCTCAAAGGAAGCATTAAATCCTACTGTTTTTCAAATACTATGTATTTAGGATGTGTACTACTGAATTGCTGTGCTGTTTTTTGCACACTATATATTAGGGAAGTAGTCAAATCACAGCAGGAATTTCCATACTTAAAAGTGCAGTATAATATATGAAAATCTAATAGATGAAATAGCATGTTAAAAACCTGTTTTATGTCCAAATAAATTGGTATATGTTAATAAATCTATGTATAATTATGCATAGATAAATGATTTATTCATTAAAGGTGGTCACAACCTTTTATCAGGTATTTCATCTGAATGTACTGTATGTAAAAAAAGTAAAAAAAGAAAAAATACATGTATTTTTGTTCATAAAAAAAGAATACATAAAAAAGAATGAAATTCAAAAGGAAAAAAATGCTAAATGTATTGTTTAGTTTGGGTAGACATAGATAAAAATGGCAATAATTCAAAAAAAAACAAACTATATAAGTCAATGAATGAGAAAAGAAAAAGATCAAAATGAATTCAAAACCTATTTTTCAGTTTGGAGTGGGTTCGGAGATCCAAGCCTGCTAAAAAAAAAATCACATGATCTCATCTGCCAGTACCACATACAGCACCTAGATGGCACTCTCAAGTTGTCTATGCCGAGCTGCCGAAGGAGCCCTGCTGCCGAGAGAGACACACACAGGCCTACATGATCTTGAATATCCACACACCCACACACAGTTCAGACCGCCCAATGCCAGTTCCGTCACAGGCTGCTTGGGAGAGCCGTGGCCCGATTCTGTTTTTCTGAAAAAATAAACAAGTGCATTTGAATGCAGCCCACCGGTGCTTATAGCCTAATGCACGTCAAAGAGCCAATAAGCTGCAGCGCAAATACGCAGCTTTCAGTATTTTCATTTCTCCTCACTTAGGTGCCTAAAACATTCACGCAAAATAAATCAGGCAGATTTATTATAGACGAAGCTCATGAAAGCGCAATGGAAGCATTAAAGCGGCTGAATAGATCCACGGCCCAGGCAACTGCTTGGGATTATGTTTTAATGTCATGATACCATTATGTAGTCTGCGAATTCTCAGAGACTAGTTTTCATCGAAGCACTAATCTGTGCCATCGAATCACATTTAACAAAGGATTCTTTGAAAAGATGGTATTTCATAAAAAGATAAAACACCTTCAGAAGGCATGGATAACACAGCTTTAACAACAGGTCTGTGCGTTGCTCATAATTGTGGTCACATATCTCCATCCATTAATATTTTTTCCACTATTCAAGTTGTGGTTTTACAGATAAAATAAAATGAGATCTGTTGTTACCGGGGCGTATTGAACTGTTTTTCTATTTGTGAAAGGTGCGTGCATGGTGCTCAGGCAGTTTATTGATGTTGAGCAATGATTGAGCTTGCGAGATCAGCTTGCTAATTGTAGTGATCGCAAAAGAGACGAGTTTTAAGAAGATTATGCGTGAGAGAAGCATAAATGATCTCTTATGTAACCAGAAATTCATAATAGGTTCGTTTCACTTAGCATTGGACAAATACGATTTCACTTCAAATGCTCTAAATATTTTTAATAGAGATTTTTGGGGTCACGAACCCTGTATGTTTTGAAGCTGGGATGCTGGTTTAATAAATCTGGTTTATGCTGCTGAAAAAACAACAGAACCCTGCCCAAAACACAAGAGAAATTGGAATGGATTTAATGGTTATAATGGAAATGTTATTGGTTTTATTGGAAAGTATAATGTGTCTACTGGTATGTGATGGATTCTATTGGTGGGACGTTAAATCATATTGGAAAAGTGCCCAAAACACACTCCAGAAAGGTTTTTTGTAATGGTTTTACTGGTAAAAAAAAATGTTTTTTTTAATCATTAGAATATCTGTCAGGGGAACAGCTTAAATAAGCAAAGGACCAGTATAAACCAGCAAAGGATCAGCACAACCTAGCAAAGGACTAGTTTAAACCAGGTCAAACCAGCATCCCAGCTTCAAAAGAAACCTAACCAACATATGCTGTTTTTTTTTTCAAAGGGGAAGTAAAATGATCCTGTGCAAAGTTCTTTAGCATTTACTTTGGTGGACATTTCACAATGCATTGCAGGTCTAATGCATTGATGGAATAAAAACCATAATTTTGTCGCTGCTAATAAGTATACAAGCTACAGAAGACATTCTCTCATGATGTCAATTCCTAGGCTAGGCTAATATATAATATATATATATATCTCATATATTCTTAAATATTATATAATTAATATATAATATATAGTAGACAGCAGCTATATTTGAATTTGTTCACACATTTTTGGGCTATGCAATCTCATGTTTCACAGCTTTGTTTACTGGATGTTCTCACTCTCCCAAAATGCCACCTAACCTCTCTTGTTTGCGAATCCCGCACAACATGTTTTCTTGTCTTTTAGCTACTGCTACTCAAAATGGTGCATTGTGGGTAACAGTCTGCGAGGGCATCCACGAATGTGACCTGTAGTTTCTGAACCTCCCACAGAATCCGATCAGCTGCAATTGACAGTTTTGCACAGCAAACGAAGGCCTTATGCGATTTCGAGCTCTGAAAACACTGAATGCATAAAAATCTGTAAAAATATACCATGCCCTTTATCATAGTTCAACAAAACCCGACAGAGCTTTCAATCTCTCTCTCTGCTTCTTATTTAAGCTTGCCGTTGAATCATTGGATGAAGATATTGCACTACTGTCAAGATGAAAAGAACAAGATACCAAAAGATGCATATAAATATATATATATATATATATATATAAGTATATATATATATATATATATATATATATTTGATGGGTGTAACTTTTATCTGCACGACTAGTAAGAGGTAAGTGTGCATGAATCATTTACAGTAATGTAGGACTGTAGGACTACCTAATTTACAATCGATATAGCAAATAGTCCATGCATAATTGCTGGTCGGCTGCCCAACCTGCATAACTCCATTCGACACTGATGAGGGATCATTTTCAGGCTGTGTCTCATTCCACTACCTAGCTCCTTATGATGTGAATCAGTATATCATGAACATGCACTTAACTCTGAACCACGGACGCCACAATTACCGCCACACCATGACTGTTATCCTTTCACTAAACGGGAGAAATCACTCCAGTTTCTGGTGAATATTATATTTTGACAGAAACAAAAAAACAAATAGTAATAAACATAGCACAAATAAATTAATAAATAGTAGAGTCAACACTGAAGACACAATGCATGTCTTAATCGCTCTTATTTATTTAATCAACTTGTTTATTCTATTTATATTATGAAATCTTAATAAATATACACTACCAGTAGTTTGAGGCTGCATTCATTTAAATGAAAATATAGGAAAACAGTAATAATGTGAAATATTATTGCAATTGTAAATACCTTTTCAGAAACATTATTCCAGGCTTTGGTGTCACATGATTCTCCAGAAATCATTCTACTAGGCTGATTTGATGCTCAGAAATATTTATTATTAACAATGCACTGCTTTTTTGTATTTTTGTGAAAAAATTATTTTTTTTTTGATGATGAATAAAAAGTTCCCTTTATTTGAAATAGAAATCATTTGTAGCATTGTAAATATCACTTTAGAGTAATTTAATTCCTAAGCAAACATTTTGGGATTTTAGTTCACAGTTAGTGTAACTAAAAATATCTAAATATCCTAAAAAAGAGGCCAAATACATTTTCAATTCAAAGGTGTAATATGTTGTAGTCTTGTGTATTTGTCTCGCTTTATTTGAAGAAAGTATACAGTAACTCTAACAAACCGTAGTGGGTAGGTTTATCTGAGGTTAAACAATTAAACTATTTGGTGACCACAAGAGAATGAATAATTTCTTGGTTTTCCAGCACTGAACTGATCTTGTGATTGACACATCAAGGAATATGCACTTCTTCTCTTGTAACATCAAAGACAAGAAACAGGCTTGGAGGAACTTGGCACAAGCCACCAGCAAATCAACCATTTCAAGTCCTTAATATTCCTTAATGGCCACTGCCAAGACCAAAGTGTCCATGCCAAGAGCTGCATCTGTCATGTGAAAAACATGCCACATTTTTTTTTCTACCTTTAATGTAGCCTTAAAAAAATCACAAACATCCCATGTGGCTTTGAGTTATGAGCACGGATGTACAGATCTTAAAAAGCAGCTGATAGAAAGAGCACCTACAGAATGGACAGACAGAAAGCCCCCATTTAATGGACCCGGCTTGTGCACTCAGGATAAAGGCCTTTGTAATGGCCACACACTATAATAAGAGCACAATTCCTAAAGTACCCTGACTGATGGAACTCCAATAACTCATATTCCCACTGCAGCGCTGCTCCTGTCACCTGAATTACACCGGCAAATTCAACAATCGCTGACCACCGTTCTTGATCTAGGAGACAAAGAGAACATTTTTTCATATGCACGAGGCAGCCATGAGGAAGATGTCCAGTGCCAGACTCAGCTTGGCTCATTGATAAAGCTCATGTTAAGGCAAATATGTTTTACTCAATCCATAATTCAAAGAGACGCTAGAGACAAGGGCAAAGAACATTGGGAAGACAGCTGTGAGAGCCTCCCTGGCCATAATGTACAGATGCAAATTCATCAGAGCGGACAATATCCCACTTAAGGACATAAGAAGGTCGCTAAAATGGTTTGCTTATATTATTTTAATATGTTGAAAACATTTGCTTAATATATTTATGGAAACGCATACTTTTAAATATAAAATGAATGATTAACATAAAATGAATATTAAGTATAAAAAACTGAATTTGTCTTTTGAAACATGTTTATATCTCCTTGAAGTATTTATTTATTTATAAAATCAGCATATTAAATATTTCTAAAGCATCACGTGACACTAAAGGCTGAAGTAACGGCTGCTGAAAGTTCCTTTAAAGTGGACTAAAATAGAAAGCATTTCTTTAAAATGTAATAAAATATATTGTATTTTTGATCAAGCATAAGAGAATTCCTTTAAAAACAATAAAATATCAATATTCCAAATTATTTGATTCATCTATGAGTCATCTATAGCTTGCCTTTTGAAATTTCATGAACTTTAAAAACCCAATGCTCATTTTTCAACTAGATTTTTGTAAAACATTATTATTTCGTAGTGCTATTAATTTTGCATATTATATTCTACTGTGATTGCCTGTGCCATGTTCTGGTTAATATGTATTTGGCTGAAAGAAACTAATGGTGAGTTATCATTAGAGCTATTAAGATTATTACCCCGGAAACAATGAAATCATGTTCAGTCTTTGCAGCAATTAAAACATTTAAAAAAGCAACATTAAGCTTCACAGCATGTTATTCAGATCATTACCTTCATTAGAAAATAAATAAACATCTTCATCAATTGAGAACAGGAATATGTACAAATATTAAATTGCTATCATTGCTATCTTTGACCAGTTTCATTAAAATGCTTTGTTTCTTATACTGCTAAAATATAATCCATAACCTCCTGAAGAAAGACCCAATTTTAATATTAAGCCAAATATGAGGTTGACGTAAATTGTTTGTGATCTGAACTTTCAGAAGTTGCTCAATTGTAAAATGCCAGTCTCTTAGCGTTCACCGATGTCATCTTCTGATAAACTGAATTCCACCCAAAGAGGAATGTCTGTGATTGCAGCATATTATTTTATTTCACAACAGCTCTAATTTATTTTGACCTTCGTTGAATACCATAACTAAGGGTACTGCTGTCTGGTGCGCCTTTATTACAGAATTTGACCTTTTTGACTACTTTCTCAGTAAAATAACACCTAGTCGGAATATGACTGTTTCCTATCACTTTTGCAGAATTAAATCACTGGTAAAGTAGCAGTGTGACATATAAAGTTTGCAAGTTTTGCAATGTTTCTGAAAAAAGTATCAGCCACTGCACAATCATATTAAATCAGAGAAAAAAGATGAAATAGAATTAGCCTACCAAATATGAAAAATATGCAAGCAGCAGACATTGTCCAAAAAACAATAAAAAAAAAAACAAAACGGTACCCTCGAAAAAACTGCATAATTTTCATTGTCAACAGTCAGAATTTTACTGCAAAAAAAGTGTCCTATATAGTGATCATGCACACACAACAGTCAAAACTATAATTTATTGATGCATACTGCATGATAATCCAACATAATAAATAAAAAAGAACAATTTAGTGTGCTTACCTTTCACTCTATAATTTCATGCAGAAGAGTCATTGAAGTTTATATTGAACATTATAAAAAACTTTGCACAGTCGAAAATAACAAGTCCAGCAGATTTCAATACTAATCTGAACCATATAAAAGAGAAAAGATAGGTTGGTACAGATTTTTATTTAACTGCGCTCTGATTTTAAAGTTGCAGTGATAAGAGTTTTCATGTCATCTCTCCCTCAACAGGTGTAGTTCACATTTTGAAAGTTAAAACCCCCATCTATACCATATTTATTTAACCATGATCACTATACAGTTCTACATCTGTTATCACGCTAAACACCTGTCACTCCTGAATCATATTATGCCGCTGCGACGTCAACATCAGCACCAGTAGTCTCTGCAGTGTGTGTGTGTTTAGAACCGTTGTGATGACTGATTGGATGCAGCATGCACACTTGTGCTTGTATGTTAACTAATTAGTCTATATAATTCATATGTTTGAAAACTGCCAAAATGACCCCAAACCCGCCAAAAATTTGCCCACCCGCCAAAGCCAATATTGCCTAATTGGGTGACTGATCTTCAATATCACACGAACCTTCAGAATTTAGTGCATATCTTGATTACAGTAGGTTATATGATGCATTCAGAGCATGTGTCCTTCCCTAATGCCCACATTCAAACAATACTTATTATTATAATTAATTTTTAAAACAACATGAGGGTGAAAAAACTATGACAAATTTGTCATTTGAAAAAAAAATATTTTAGTGAACTATTCAATACAAATGACAGATACTCAAATCTCAACCAAACCAGTACATTAAATCAGACTCACGTTAATACATACAACTGAAACCGAAGACGAATACTATGCAAATAGTGTTGTAATAAGCAACAGATATTAGCACAGACTTAACATAACATATAGGTCTGTTTGCCTAGAGGGGTTACTTAGATTTGCCATTGCTATGTTAACAGTGCAGTTATTCCAGTAGTGTGTGTGTGTATCCATAGGGTTATGGACAAACACAAAGTGACTCATGTAGCCACTATGAGCTATGCAGCTCCAGCTGAAAACAGCAATACTCTAGAGTTATTAAAATTCTATCAGTGCTGCTTTCACTCCAACCCCAAACACACACACAGTCAGACACACACACACACCTTGCACGAATCAGCAGGACATAAAATATTCACTCCTTGGCTTTCTAGGACATATTTCTATGATGTACAAATAAGACAGCATGCGAGAGACCACTTGTTTTAATATCTAAAGCAATTTCTTATTGAATAAATTCACAAGGTTAAATTATTTTGTGCCATCCTGCTTCTGTATGCGTTTATGGAGATCTCAACAGACACCGACGCACCAAGCTAATGGTAACAGCAACCACTTGGGCTCACAGTACCCGTGATACAACATCCCTGCAAGCCTCCGATTTAGTTGTGTATCCAAATAAGGATCTGGCGCCTGCAACGTCTCCCAGACACACCGGGAGCTGAACGTTCTGCTAAGAAAGCACACAGACAGCTGGCAGAGTAGGACAGACGGTTCACAATACTGTCCGTTTTCTTAAATAGGTCACTGTTGATGAGGAATATTCTGCAACATCCAGACGGTCATTCACTTATAATCTTCCTGACCGGGTCGAAGCTCACATGACCATCAGATAAGTTACAGGGTTTACTGATGTCCGTGGATCTACGTAACCTCCTAAAGTCTGCATTACAAAATGAACATGACAGTTCAGTGATGCATACAGAGTAACGGAAGGAAAAAAACAATGCTTTCAGCTTTTTTTAAGCATCCCTCATGGCATGCGGTCCAGGACTGCTTTTAGCGTAGCTCTTGTAAATGAAGCATGAAATGGCTTATCAATGATGGACTCCTTGTTCTAAAGAGCCACGGAGGCAGCCAAGAATAGCAGCGCTATTGGAAATTAATTGTTTCTTAATGCGTACCATCGCCGACCCCCACCGTCGCAAAGTTAAGCCTCGTTAATGTGTGCAATTAACCGTCCGACATTCTCTGCTGGTCACAAGTTGTTAGTGGGATGTATGAAAACGCTTATCATTCTACACACTTCACCCTGTGGTGTTTCGACATGCCAGGAGGAAAAGAGCAAATATGGAGTGACCGGGGCTGGGTGAAATTCAGAATTTAAGAATTTAGCTACTGAACTGGCCGTGACCCAAAGGATGGTGAATGAGAGGAAGTTCTTTTTAATGAATTAATTACAGCCACACAGGAATGTTATTAGTCAAACAAGATTTGCAACAAAATATTTATCAAATACATTATTTTTCATGACTTTATTCACATACACACACACAGACACATATATATGTATATGAAAAGTTAAAAATTATTTAACTCTGTTTTTACGTTTTTATTATGTGATAACGTTTTTAATTGTACTTTTAGTTATTTTTACAGTTTTTCTCAGTCGCTTTGGTGCATTTCTCGCAACAGTAATTACATTTGCACAACAGTTAATGTTAATGTCAAAACAATTAGTCATTTGTGCACATATTAGTAGCAGTTTCTCATTCTTTCCAACAATTGCAAATGCTTTTGGACATGCACCAATTGCTTTTATACAATTCTCTGCTGTTTTATAACATTATCATTTGTTTATGTCATGTCCGTCAAAATTAACTAAATTTGTGACTGCTGAATAGTCATTCCATATAAAACTAATAGTCCTAATTTCATTGCTTTTGTCATTACATACGAAAATGCCAAAATCTGTCAAGCAAATTTGAAACAGTTAAAATCTTGTTATTTTTCCTGAAAATGTCTCCTAAATTGAATCGTTTGCACAATGCTTTGAATACAGTAAATTTGAATTGCAAAGAGCATATGCAGTAAAAATGTCAAACATACATATTCAGTGTCTTGTACTCAGATACCTCACTACATGGTGAGCGTGATTTCACCAAGTACAAGATGTTCCTGTAACCTCATGAAAACCTAAATGCTGTTTAAAATTTATTGAAATGGACAATAAAAAACAAGTTTTTACAACAGCTTGTATGTAATTCATATACAGGCTTGACAGACAGACAGCCAGATAGACAGATCTGAAAATTGCAAATAAAAAATCCTGTTTGCCGTATGTATTCAGCAATTGATTTGCCTATTTATCACCCCACCAGAAAAAATGAAAAATCTTTAGTCCCCTTAAAAGATATATGTACATGCACACTACAATTTGAACACCATCTTTCATCCATAATGTTCACATTTTTAATATTTGCACTGAATTATTAAAGTTGGGAAGCATTTCAAAGCAGTGCTATCCGCTGTGACATTCAGGAAGATTGAAACGCATTATCTGCCTGCACAATGTGTGCTGTTCTCCAAGGCTGCGAGCGAAGCCAAAGCGCTGCTGAGCAGCCGAGTAAGAGACACACCACAGAGAGCGAAAAGTGGAAGTGCCTTTTAGACCTGTTGACTCCCTAGATCTTCAATAACTACTCCTGAATAGCCTGACTGACCTCCTGTCAGCCGGGCCGCCTTACTCCCAAAGACCCTGTCAAACACATTCTCTCAAATCCCCCATGTCTCCCACTCAATAGGCTAAAGGAATGTGCGTTTTTAAAAAGGATGCAGACACACCTATGCTTTCCCTCCTTGGAGAATGTCACAGACAACAGCCCTGTGTGTGCACGCTTCGAGGCAGTGAGACCCTAAAAAAGACGGTAAACAAATAAAAACCCAAATATTGCAAAATATAGCTAATTTATCCAGCCGAACTGGCTGTTTTAGGGGTGCGGCTATTTAAAGCATCATCTGAAAACAACAGCACTGCTAATCGTGTGAACATGTCACGCCTAATTGCTTCCTGTATCTCTAACATCACTGATGGCTATCTTTACCTAAGACAAGGTGGTATTAAGCTGAAGGATGGATTGCTTGCATACGCTTTTTACAAATTGGGAATCTGGTTTTTGTGCACACCCTCTATTTCCCCCTCATAGCACAGAAGATCATTAAGCAATCAATACATTCGCACGAATGGATATGGCCATTTGTTTCATCTTAAACAGCATTTCAGACATGCGCCTTTAACAGATACAGTTTAACAGAGGAGATGTGTAGTTTCTTAATGTGGGTCTTGTTTTCCAGTAAAAATATCTAAACATCCTTAAACAAATGACTTGAGGGAGAAAATTGCATAAGAGAATATTCTTGAATTAAGTTTATTTTTTATATCCCTCAGCTTTTTTCTTGTTTTAAACATAAAACTCACTAAATTTTATTAGATATATGCATTAAACATTTGCCAGGGGTAAGAAAAATAAACATAATTTAATATTCTTTGACAATAAAGTTAGTTATTTTACGCAGTTGCCCCTTTTAGTCAGTTTTTCTTGTTTTAAGGATACTTATTTATTTATCTGTTAAATATTAAAATTACTAAATAAGAGAAAAACTTGGCAGTGTACTAATCAGTAAAGTGTAAGAAGGCTGTGTCCCTGGAAGATGGCCCCTCTTCATCTAATTAAAATGATTAAACTCTGCACAAGTTGAAGGACATAAAATCAGGGCAATTTTGTCTTTTTTCTCTGGGTCAAATAGCCTCTCTAGATACACTGTCATAATAAATGATTTCAAAATAAATGAGCATGAATCTGATCGCCTGTAATTGGAGTGAAAGGTTGTGTTGAAAAAAAAAGGTAATTGTTTTCAAACTATCTGGCCATAATCTTACATATATGCTGTCTGATGAATTCTGATTTGTACTGCAGTTTTACTCATGCAGGCCCAGGTACTACGTAGAATGTGTTTTCTATGTGAATTATATATGTAAACATTTATCTATTTATTTGTTAAGTAAATTAATCAATCATCTTACTTAGCGCCCCTTTAATTTCGGCCTATACATTTTCTCCCATTTTCTTTGCAGCAAGTGTAAAAGAGTTCTTGAGTAGCACATGGTTTCATTATTGATGGTTTTTATATTGTTTCTCCACACCTGGTTTAAAAGTGTACAAAAACCAGAACACAATCAAAGGAAAAGCAGCACATTTGTAAAACTGCATAATTTATTGAAAACAAATGATTTTCCGCAGTACATGTGCAAGCAGAGAGACACTTGTGCTGCAAGATCCCAAGAGGACGTGCCAAAACTAACACCGCTAGTCTGGGCCTTTTGTTTCGCCATGCATTCTTCAAGATGCAAAATACACCATAGGCCTAAGAGCTTTCAGTCCATCTGCAGCATACAAACTATTTCCAACATGTGGATTGTGAGATATCAGTCTTGCAGAGCTATATTTTGGACTACCACTGGTTATTCTGGTCCACTTTTGGCACTTTCCCACTGCATAGTATGGTACGGTACGGTTCAGTACAGCTCAGACGCGCTAGATTTAAATCAGCACAACCAGCGAAAGATCAGACGCAACCGTTTTGTTTGAAGAAATGCACCTTTTTGTATCAACCAAAAATGGCTGTTTCGTGGTCTATTGAGGAAGTACAGACGTTCCTCTCGCTGATAGCCGAGAGCGGACCCAACGAGAGCTTGATAGGGCAATGCGGAATGAAAAATACTCCATTGTTGTGTGTTTGTTTGTGGCGCGTTTACGAGGATGTCACGGCAGTAGAGGCGGTGCAACTATATCGATACGTGAATAATCCCGCCCACTCTAAAGTGGCACTAAAGTTCGGTGGAAGCCCAAACCAAGTCAAACTGAGCCGTGCCGTAATGAGCCGAGTCGTACCACACAGTGGAATGCCATTTGAAACTTGACATTTGCAGTACAGTAGTCAGGTATAGAGAGTTGAGACTTATATTACGTGAAACAAACACAATTAGCACTTTTAGACATTAAGGGGCTGCACAGATGTAAAATCAAGAATAATTTGAAAACTGCCTTTACAAATGATCAAAGCCTAAAACAAAAAACAATTAAGTGTGAACACAATTCTGCATAGAAACATTTAGCCACACTTGATATTTTGTTCATTGAATTGAATCTACGAATTGTGCATATTTTCGCAATTCCAATGTTACAATCCCAATGGTGTAGATGTTGATGCTTAAGGAAAAGTTCTCCCAAAAATGTTAATTCTGTCATTTGCTCACCTGTATGAATTTCTTTGAGCTGCCGAACACAAAGGAAGATGTTTTGAAAAAAGTTTGTAACCTTGCTGTTTTGGGTCACCATTGACTTCCATAGTGTTTTTTTTTCCTACTGTGGAAGTCAACGGTGACCAAAACAGCCTGGTTACAAACTTTCTTTCTTATGAACATATCCAAACCCATACAGCAGTATTTTACCTAATTAAAAAAAAGCTGAGAAGATAAAACAAAAGCAAGAAGTAACAACATTTTAAAGTATTCTAAAAAAACAAAACAAATGGGTGTTCGGGAGTCCTGATACATCAAACCGAAAGCAATGTGACGCTTGTCTTCAGTGTTATCATTAAAACAGAGGAAATCTTGCCATAAAAACAGTGACTACACTCTGTTGCTAGTTCTCGAAGTCGACAGCAGACCTATTTTAAGTAAGTAGGTCAAGCAGGAAGAGGGAATGAGTCCCGTAGTCGACTAGTTTTATAATTCAGTCACATCTAAACACATCAACTGGTTTAAGTAGGTCCCCTGGCAGAGGAGATCCGCTAAATGCAATTAGGTGAAGTCATTAGACAGCTCTCGATTCAGCCAGATGAACGGATATGAGTAATGCCACATAAACCTGATAGATTCATTTCAATAAACAGGAAAAAAGGACTTTGGAAATCAAATCAATCTAGGGAATCGGAGGAGGTAGACACAATAAAAATATTCTGAATGAAAAATCCTTCAAGATGCAGCTGAAAAATAAATTGCATAAGGATGGCACACTGTTTTATAATATTAAATATTAAAAAAGGGATTTAGAAATGCTAACAGAGCCAACTAATGAGCCAAGACACACTCGCATGGCATTTAATTCAAGTTAATGCAAAATCTCGTACTTTCATTTCAAGTCGGCACGGTCAGCATTTCTGCGGACCCCAGGCATCTCACTGAGGAAATATTCATCATATATCTTATTAATAATTCATCTTGCACGACTTTGACCCTCTCAGATCTTAAAATGACTGCCCTCCCTTCGTTTTCCGCAGCTACACATTGAAGGAGACACTCAAACCTTACGAAAAACACAAACCCAATGAACATGTCAACCATCACCCTCATATCCAGCCACAAACACCCAGAACAGCTTTCCTTCTCGTCAACACACACACACACACACACACACAAGAGACATTAAACATTTCCTTAGGGAAATGAAGATGTATCAATCAATGTTTCTGTTTTTTCCTCCTTAAACTGTTTCTGTCTCTCTCTCTCCTTCTGCTGTACTTCTTTCTCTCTTCTCTTCGGTGGTTTAAAAAGTCCCCGTTGCCCAGTTCCTCTCTTTTCCATTTCCACGCCGGTTTAGTGGTTTGAATGATTAATAAGCAGCTGGGAGCAAGGATCAAGTCGCATCTGTTATGCCTTAATATCTGAAATTAAAGTTCTAATGGGAAAAAGAGCAAAACTGCGGTTCATTCTGGAACATTTTTCCAAAATGAGCATCCCAAAAACCTGGCTATACCATTTTCATAATTTCATTTTCAATTCCCATGTGCTTGGTTTTAGTGTTTTTGTAATATAGAAGTGTGTACTCTGCTTGTCTACAGCCTTGTAGCTGTGATGTTTCATTACGATGCTTTTAACTAGAAGCACACCATGCGTACCATAGTACAAACAAACAGACTGGATTTCTGTCATTAACAGGGTATTTGGACACTTAATGTAAGAATGCCATTATAATAAACTACAATAAAACATTTCAAACAAATTTAGGATTTAAGTGGTAAAAGATTTATGCACTTCAAGTCAAAGATTAAAAATAATAAAAAAATATTGAAACATCTGCATGAAATATTATGAACTACACTTATGATTTAAAAATTTACGGCAGTGACTTTACTTTAGACTTATACAAAAAGTTTTGATATTTTAATGTATATTAACATGAATACTTTTAGGCTTGCATCTTGTAGTGATAGACTTTTATATCATTTTTTATATTATTACTGTAAAATCATCAGATGGCCTTGATTCTTGTTAATTAAGAAGTGTTTGAGTGTTTGCTTCCCCATACGTCAATTGTAAAAATAAGAGACAGCTTTCATTTATGATGAACAGTTTATCTACTGGATTCTATTAAATATTAGGTAAAATGTGTGCTTGCTTCTTGTGTTCATTTCAAATCATTTGCTAACAGCAAAATATATTATATAATCATACTAAGGCTATTATATTTGCATTTGAAAAATCCAGCCATCCACTAATATCGCCCAAATATATTATTGATATAATTTCAAAAACACAGAACTAATGTCTGAACCTTTAGTAATGCAGAATAATTCATCTTCCAGTCTGACTGAGTGTTATTGAACATTTATAGTTATATGCTGTTCTGAGTCTATTCATTGTGCTTTTAAGAAAACCCTGGCATTAAAAAAAGGAAAACAAGTCAATAAGACATGACACACTGAATTTCGCCATTCTGTTCATGCTGGCACATTCAGTACAGAACCATTTAAACATAGTTGACAGCATCAAAAACCATAAATTAATGCATTCTATAGTAAAAGCTCAAATAAAGACGAAACAGATGGAAAAATGGCAAGTAAACAAATAAGTATTTACGTAACGTACACAAACACAGACTTTCAAATGCAAAGGCAATACAAAGTTAATAGAAGACTGACTTTTTTCCAATCTCCCCTCATTTTATCGTTACTAGGCAACCAGATTTGAGAACGCACATTCTGACCCGACCGTATGAAAGGTTGCTCTTAAAAGAAAGGAGATTCCTTGTCAATTTTGCCCAAAAAAGCCAGTATATTAAGAGCAGTAGAGTGGGAACTGAAGCTGCAGATCAGAGCCTGAAAGAGACCTGTTTTTTCCCCTGCCCCTCTCTCTTTCTCTCTCTCTCTCTCTCTTTTTGGAAGAGAGAGCTTATTCGTCTAAGAGGCGACATCCTACCACAGGAGGAGGGGTTGTGACCAGAATGGAGAGTAGCTGAACTGAATGGACCGGGCCATTAATGCTTTTGGGAGAGAGGGAGAAGCTACAGAAAGGGACAGAGAGGGGAAAAATAATGAAAGGGGAGAAATGTGATGTGACTGGTTGAAGGGTTGAAAAGGAGACAAAGCCGACCTGCGGAGTTTACTACAACGGTGTGACAGAGCATTGAGTCACAGCATACTTCCCTGAACTGAGCAGTTATTGACTGAGTTTTAGACTCCCACACTGCCAGTGCTGGAGAAACCTTTTTAAAAAAGGACCTTGTTAAGCCTAAAGTTACATGATTTAAAACAGCTGAACTACTGTCAGACTACACTTTTTTAAATTATGTAGCTATGCTACAAGCTACTAACAAAATGTGCTTTAAATCAAAATTAATAATTTAATCAGGGCAGTATTTATCTGGCTCAAAAATGTATCTTGAATAGGTTAATAAGTATTCAACTTGACCAGCAATTTATAACAAATAATAAAACAACATCAATGTAAAAACAAAGCATATATATATACATATATATATATATGTATTTAAAAAAACTAAATATGTAGTAAATTTGTCCATTTTACAAACATGCACTCCAGTCCTATAACTTTGTTTCTTTCCAAGAGGAGGATATTCCCCCTACCTCCTAAAAGCGCTCACAGCTCTCTGCATGACAGATCACCTAGACATGAAACGCATCTAAATTATGCAGTCACTGAGCATGGCTCTACCCCAGCGCTCACCATCCCACCACCGGGTAAACTTCTCGATGTGCAGGCTCGAGCAGGAACTTTTAGCATGCTTCTTGTCTCATGAGTTTTCACAGGGCTTTGTCTCCTTTTAGAGGCACTCACTACTCTGCTGTGACGGCCTGTCAACGTTAGCCTGCAGATCGCCTGCAGCCCCTCTTCAAACCATTAATCTAAATTAGTGCTCTGACAAAGTGTCAAAACATTGAAGCTCAAATGTGATGTATGCACCAGAGGACCCCATCCATTTTCACCCATCTCATGACACTGACGTGTGTATACGAGTAAAAGTACAAAGGATAATCAAAATGATTGCAGGAAAAACCCAAGAAATTGGTTAGAATGGGACTACGAGCAATTTCAGTGATGAGGAACGATCTGTGATCAAGCCCTCGAGATCTCAAACGCTCCCCATGAGAAATGACAGGAGTGCTTCACTTTCAAACTGTATTAAGAAAACATAATTATAAGTGGTGCGTTCACTGTGTCACAGATAACAAAAAAGAGGCTAATTCTAGCGCTGTACTGATAAGAAGCGAGTTTAGAAGAATGGCTTTCTCAAAAATTCAATTTCTATCATGCGCTCACCCTCATGTCATTCAAACCCGTATGAATTACTTTCCACTTTAAATCGCAAAAAGAGAAATTCTGAAGACTGTGCTCTTTGCTCTTTTACACGCAATTCTATAAACAGCTATAAATATAGTCCATGTGACTTATGTGATATTCTTCTGTAGCCAAATGATAGCTTCATGTGAGGAACAAATCTAGATGATTAAATCCGTGAGTCTGATTCACAAATGAATCATTATTATTATTATGTGAACGTGATGAGCCCTTTCCTGGAAAACATCTGACAAAACTGTTCACAAATTGGGAATCACTGCTCTTAAGAACCATCAAGAATTGAGAGATGAATAATCTATAATATGTTTGTATAACAACTGGACTACTCCTGACCCAGCTCACTGTAATTTAATGAAAAAAGCCAATAATAATAATAAATACAAAAGAGATAGATAGATATGGGTCGGAAATGATTATAAATAAATGTCCTTCCTACTATTTATTTTCCAAAATAGTACATGAGCAATAATAATTTTGGTTTGTCCGCATGCAATTGACTCCAGTCAACATAAAATATACTCTTCATTTTGACAAAAGGAAAATATAATAGAAGAATATACTAGAAACATTAAAGCAGGATACAAGGTTAACATTTTGAGTGTACGTACAGCTTTTAAACTAATTATAAAAAACCTAATGTACACCGTACACATAAAAAAAGTGACAGCTTCCAAAAAAACATTTGATCACACGTAAAAACCCTGTCACCTTAAGAAAGAGCCGAACAACAGCTTGTGTTACTTTTTACTCTTTTTTACCTTTGAATATCTGACCTAAAAAGAGAAATCAAAATCAACTCCATCAAAGTTATTCATCAAAAGTACATCTAGAGATATGCGGGCAGATTTGCTTACGTCTTCAGCTATCTCCCAAAAGAAGAGTAAGAGAAAAAAATCACAAAGCTCAATCACAAAGATATAGGCTATCACAATTATAAACCTATTGTGTTTTACCGCACCGCTATCTATGTGTGTCCTCTGAGTAAAATCAATTCAGTTGGCTCTTGGTAACCTAGATGTTTCAGCAAAATGATACATACTTCAAAGGACGAAGCTACATTTAATTATTTATATACTATATGTGCGTGCGACCACTGTGCTCTTTATACCATTAAAGATAGGTGTGAAAGAAAAATGGGAGCAATGGGTACTGTTAAATCTAAACAGCATGAAAAAAAAAATTATGAATTGGAGCATGTCTTTCTGTTTATTCAAAGCATGATGCACTTTGAAGTTATATCTACTCGTTATGTGGTGCATACGCATCAAATACGAACGTCTAACAGTCTATAAAATCCTCCAGAGCTGGATAAGGCTGCAGTGTTTTCTTTTTTGTTTACTGACTGAATTTCAACACGAACTGTTGGTAAGGCAGATATATTGTTAGCAATGCGACTCGAAGCACTCATTAACTCAGAAACTAGGAGACGTTTGGAAAGTAAACCATTTAAAAGTTGGTATGAGGTTCAGCAAAAACAAAAACAACAAAAGATTCAATAAATAGATTGATATTTGCCCATCATCATGAAGAGCATTCACCTCCTCATTAAAAAAATCATTACACTATAAAAAGGTATGACCATACATTATGAAAACTACTAATGTAGAGCCTTCCTGTTGCTCTAAAACAGTAAACCATGGTATTAGCAACACCAAGTTCATGGATTCAATTCCCGGGGAAACCAAAAACAGAAAAAAATGCCTTTTAAGGTCCAATTCTCACCATTAACAAAGTATTAAGACTTTTGCCTTAATAAATTCCTAATTTGCAGCTTATTGATGGTTAGGGATAGTTGTTAAGTTTAGGTATTAGGTAGTATCAGGGATTTAGAATATAGTTATGCTAATAAGCAACTGTTAATAGTAAGAATTGGTTTCCCTATAAATTAAATGCAAAGTAAGTTGCTTCGAACAAAAGCGCCTGTAAAATATAGAGTGGTTTTAAAGGGTGTTTTTCCATCTGTTAAATAGTTGTGCTAATATTGTTTCTCACACATCACTGGTGCTAACAGGCCTCAGAGCTAAACTAATCTATCTAATTACTTCTTGCATACTTTTGCCTCGCGCCGAACACAGCCTTCGCACATAAACAGCTCTGGCACGACCTACACCTCGTATGACATAAATGCTTCATTTCCAATTCACTACCCTCCTTCTTGCTATAAATAAACACCCCATGACCACAAATTGCTTTTCCATCTTGTATAAATGTCTGCGGTGCACTGTGTCTCCCTGTGGAGTGACACAAGGTCACTGTCCTGTAGGACCAGGTGGCACCTCTTGGCTGAGCTGGAGGCATCATCCTCTTCAAATATCTATGGTAATGAGGCGGAAGCCATGCAACGGTCCAGCCAATGGGGAGTCAGAGCATGTCGGTGACTCAGGTGTGGGTATGAAAGAGTCAGAGAAGCAAAATTAAGGCTCTGAGATGTCAGGATGACTTCAACGACACGCCAGGGGACATGCTAATTATAGCGAATGGAAGGAAAGCAGGAAATGTTGATGAATTATCATCCGGGACTGTGCGAGGTGGGAACTTTATGTGGGGGATGTGATATCAAACACATATTGGAGAATATGAGGAACAGTTGTTTCATTTCCTGTATTGCACGATCAAGCCAAGTTAGGGTGGTTCTACAGAACTGTGTCCAACATGCATAAATGTGTAAAACGGACTTTTCTAAACAAATCAACAACAATTCTTGAATGCATTTTTTCATTCCTCATTTTTTCCAGTCATGAGTATGCCATTTTGGCCTTATTCAAGTAAGTATTCAACTTAAGCAAGTACTCGCATTTTGATGAAAAACAAATAACAGCTAGCATTTATGCAGGTCTTTTAAGTAATCGCATCTTTTTATCTCATTGTTTTTTTTTTATTTCAGAATTGTTTCTCAGAATTGCGATATATAAACACAAAATTGCAAATCTGAGATAAAAGTTAGAATTGCAAGAAAGTAACTCACAGATGAGAGTATATAACGTGGCACATAAAATTGCAAGGTTACACTTTATTTCGATAAGCCACTTTCTACCTATAAGACATTCTAACTATAAGTAACTTTGAAAGAACATGTCAACTACAAGTCAACTAATGCTCATCAATTTGCAAACTCTCAGAGTAGACTTTTAAGGTAGGTTAGTAGAATAAGTTAACATATACTTGCAAAGTTTCTGATAGTCAATATGTTGTATGTTGTGGAGCCATCAAAATAAAGTGAAGAAGTTAAGCAGACAGTCTACTAATACTGTAATGACTGCTAGATGACATGCAGTTGCAAAGTTACTTACTGTAAGTAGAATGTCTAAAGTGGACCAGCAAACTAAAGTGTTATATCTCGCATTATACAAGCCTGATTTGTGAGGTAAAATATCACCACTATCTTTTGATTTTCACTGGTTATGGATATTCCATGGTGGGGAAAAAATGAAGTGCAAGATGTATTGCTTAGAATTTTAAAAAATAAATGTATACAATTAAATGATTAAAGTGGAAAGAGCACTTTTCTGATCCAACTAATAGTGACTGTATAGTAATAATTTTTTTATAATTTTTTCTATAAAGGTCTTGAAAACCTCCTCCTGAAGGTCAGTCTTTGTCCACCATTTTAATTGCCCATTGGCTTAAACCAATATTTCCTCCAGTCTATCCTCCAGAGCCCTGCTGTGCTCAAACGCCACAACTTAAATGTCAGGATATCAACTGCTGATATTTGCACATCCTTCCAATCAGTCAGCAAGAGAATCTTTAACTCCATGTCAAGGCTCTGCTTTTCTAATAATGAATCATACATGCTGCACCAACCATTCCCACCTCACTGCATCCAACCTCATCTTTCAAAAACAAATGAGTGTCTGCTAAAAAATAAGCCAGTACGGTTGATTACTTCCTTTTTCACACATCATAAGTATTTTCAGTCCTCCTCCTTCCATAATTAGGAACTGCTCCACTATATGTGTCTGCTCCAAATGTTTTATGATAGGTCTATATTCCAGTGCACTTAGTTTAGGATGAACAGATATCAACCTCTTCATCTGAAGTCTTTACCTCCAACACATGGGATTAAATTAGATCAAATAAATTGATTTAAAATATTAATACTACCTAGATTAGTGTGCAATAAGTACATTTTTAATGTCTCAATGGACACTGATGTATAAAATCTACATATGGACATATGAAAAGATTTATAAAGTGGACTGTTATAAATTTACATTACATTTAAATTTAAACTCTTATTCAAAGCTACTTACAAATGAGGACAATGGAAGTCAACAAGGAACAATGATATATGATATAACACATTAGCTTAAAGTTTTTTTAGATGTGCAAATGTTTATGCTTCTAAATTGCATATTACTGTATTTTTTTATATTACTGTAAAAAAAAACATATTTTATAGATATGTCTCAAGATTTTGATGCTATATTGGTCTGCTTGACTCGTGTTTTTCAGGTGAATGAAATACTTTTCCGGCTTTTAAAACACAGACATGCTCTAAGTTAGACTGAATTTGGTAGTAAAAGGCAGAACATTTATGTTTCGTATCTAAGCCACTTCATGTTAATTTTGGTCATCTCACCTAAAGATTTTCTATCAGGCTCTAGTTTTTCATCAAACTGAAGCAGTTCATTTGCACTGTCCATTCTTCCTCTGATTTTAACAAGATGCCTATTTCCTGCTAGTAAATGCAGCATGATCTTATCACCGCCATACTTTACTGTAGGCATGGTGTTTGACTCATATGACTTTCGAAAATATTGCCTGAAAGGCAGCATCCTGCTCTCATCATGGCCACAAAATCACTTTCCACATTCCTACTGGGTCACTATTATGCTTTCTGCTGTGCTCCAGACATGCTTTCACATGGATCTTTTTGAGTAATGGCTTCTTTTGTACAACCTTCCTATACAAGCCACTGTTATGTAGAGCTCTAGATTCAGCTGACACTTTTACTCTGTTCTCAGTTACTGAACTCTGCAGCCCCTTCAAAGTGATTGTTAAGCTCGTCGCCACTACTCTCCAAACTCTCCATCATGTTCATGCAGGCAGTTATGAGAGATGACCTCTCTAAAACATGTCTCTGTACTTTGATGTAGCTTTAACTTCCTGATAATTTAACTAACGGTTCTCACCAGGTCAACCAAACCTAATTTATTTGTTTTACTTTAACTTTTTTGAAAGATTCTTTATTCCTTATTTTCACAGCAGTCATCCAGATTCATGAACTGTAGGGATTTATCAAAAAATTGCAGCAGTTATTTTAACGATTCACAGGTAGAAGCCAATTTCAGGCAATTGTGTTCTTATTAGACCTATTTTATCTTCAACTGTTAAAATTCAGAGCGTATGCAATATCAACATGATCTCATTAGTATTCTTAGGTTTTTGTAAATAAAAGTTCAAGCACACAGTCTTTTTCAACTTTAAAGATTTCTCAATATTTAGTTTTTTTTGCACTTTCAGATTTCAGGTTTTCAAACAGTTGTATCTCAGCCAAATATGGTCCTATCCTAACAAACCATACAAAGCATATTTATTCAGACTTCAAATGGTCAAAAATGTTTAAAATCTTTCAATTAAGAGCTTTTTGTCATTTGAATTCCCAGCTCTTTAAATATATACTGTACAAAAACTTTTGCTAAAGATGAAATATTGATTTTTAAAAAATAAATTAGGTTAATAAATGTAACATCATCATTTGTGTTACTGGGGTGGTATTTTTTAAAAAGGGTACTAATATGTACTTTTAAAGTACTGATGTACATTTAAGGTACTAATATGTACATTGTAACAGCAAATAGTTAGTTAGCTGTTTAAACAAAAAATCTACTAAGATAAAAAGATATTCATTTTAGTCTTTGTACTTGGGCATTCCAGTGACAGCTCCTGAGAGTGTACCATACAAAGAATCCAAATTACTTTACTTTTGTCCCATCTTGATTGACTTAAATTAGGCATTAAAAATGCATTATTCATAGTTTCTCTATTATTTAATGATAAACGAGTTCTGCTCTGGGATTGTTTCTGAATACTGAACTCAGTGACCTGTAGCTTTACCGTCCCAAATGTTTCGGTAATTGAGTTCCCACCAGCATTTGGTTGACAGGACAGACAATCTGTAAAAGTCTCTGCTATTTGCTATATATAGTAATTATGTATTTGTAAGAAAATCCTAACAATACAGTCAATGCAATGTCACATACATACAATAATTAAATGTGAGCATCTGTGCTTTTAAGTAAAATATGCAAAATGAGTATATGATAAAAAAAAACATAACCGTTAAAATACATGTAACCCCTTAATTTGCTTTGTTTAGCAGAGGTCATGTTTACATACGGTCCGCCATAACCAGTGGTAATCTTCGTTTGATGTTATAATGGGTAACATATGGCACTTGCTCTAATCAAGTGTAGACAAGTTAGTATGCATGCATCTGTTTGGACTGTTGGCAAGACTACCAGGTCATGCACAATTACATGAAGCAGAACGAGATGCTATTCATATCCTTCTGCACAAGAGACAATTTCCTTTCATGCAAACTTAAAATGTTCTTATCCTACAAAGCGGTTTTGAACACTGTACCTACATGCATATTAAGACATTCATTCACAGATGTGTATTCTTTTTTAGAACAGAATTTATAACAGCCAGATCTAGGTCAAGATATATCTGTTACGGTTCTAAATAATGAATATGTAAAAGAGATCACTTAATAAAAATCTACAATGCTGCAAAAACTCCCTTTAATATGCATGCATCTAGATATGACATTCAGAGGCAAACGCGATCGTGGGATATTAGACAATGATGTGCGAAACCTAAGATGACAGACTCTGTAGAGATGATTGTTTTCATATTCAGAAGTGCTGCAAGGCAAGTACTTATATTTATAATGTGGCCATTAATTCTCCTGCACTGTGATATTAGTTTAGCTTTATTAAGGAGTTCTGTTGCATCTCAGTGAAGACAAGAATAGTTTCCAGTACATATCCTAAATGATTCACAAGTCATCCATTATGAATGTCTCGGTTAAAACCATGCCACAAACAAATAGATGAAGACCACTAGACTGAAATATCTGAGTGTATTACTTTGACGCAGTCTGGATATCAGGAGGAAACTGCAAGCTTGCCGGTGTGTGTTTTAACACAGCGGTTCTCAAGTAGTGCACCAAGACATAGAAATGGGCTGCAGGTCTGTACAGGCAGCAAAGAAAAATATTAGCAAAAAAATGTAGTCAATACTAAAGTCAATGGTACATTTGACTCTGTCAGTTGAATAAATTGATTCAAAATTATTTGTCTGTCACACCTCAGAACTTATGTTTAAATGTGAGACACGTTATGAGACAAGGATAGATAAACAGACAAACAGACAGATAGTAAAAAAATCTTTAAATAAAATAAAAAATTAAAAAAACACTCAGTTTCCTTCCCCAATCCATTAGTATAATGCACAATGAGGACAGGATTTTTCAATCCAATCTCATAACATAAACCGATGCAATGGTTTGCTGATGCAATCCAACACACAGTGCTGTGAGTGCCGAAATGGTCACATGATCTGACTGCCAAAGTCTGCAAGTATCCTTTTTTTGTATTATTGTCTCATAGTCCTCTTCAGATAAGCTGATATTCTGATCCAGACGGTTTCATATGGCTGGAACAATTATTGTTAATGCATCATCATAACTAGGGGCACACAAAGCAGAAGGCGCTGCCAATATCTCTCGTCTGGCAGGGCGGAAACATGCCCTCACATTGCTTTCATCTCTGCATGCACCATGATTCATAATTCATTATTTGTAAGAATGAATGGGGGGGAAGAAAAAACCAACAAGTTATCTCAGCTGTGCAATTCATCTGGGCATGAAAAGCAACTAAACATTAATGTCTTGTGCATTAAGCAAAAAGGGGAGGGAGAGATCTTTGTGCGCCAGCTCTTCTATATTCCAACACAAAAACATAATTGATAACTCAGAAACTCTTAAATATACTTGTGTTTTGTGCATAAATGATTAAGGTCTGAAAAAAGCATTCATGCTAATCACTTTTGATTTAAGGCATATTTTTGAATGCCCTTTCATGTTCACCAGCACTAATGAAGAACATGAAATGTCTTCAAACATTTATATGCTGCTTCATAGGAAACATTCAGAGCTGTGAAACTATTGCAGAGAAACTGAAATTTCATTCATTTAAATTTATTTCTCATTTGTTATTAGCCGTAGCACAACTGAGATTGACAGAGAATGTTGACCTACAGTGTTAGTTTAAGCAGAACAAATCAGCCTATAGATATGACAGACTTAACTGTAATGTCATTTACAAAACCTCTTCCTGGATCCATAGTTGTTCTTGCAATAACATCCCAATTAACTCATCTCAACAGTTTAATTTTAATAAAAAGTATTTCAACTTTTCCCTTCACTGACAGAATTTTCCATCCTTTATGATGTTTGTACTTGGAAGTCAGAAGATAGATAGATACATAGATAGATTCCCAGAATTCAGAATAAAATTTTTGTTATTCTTTGAAATAATGTTTTATCTTAGTTCAGGTTTATTAAGGTTCTATGTTACATGTAATGTTGTTAAGTTAATGTCTATTGCATATTTCAATTCAATGAGTCTCTAATGGTGTTTAGTGTTTGTGTGAATGACACTGAGCACTTTCTCTATATGTTCATATTTAAAAGATGCTTGTGATGGGCTTTGGTTTATCATGTGACTTTCTCATCACCACCTGCATTTGGTGGTTATCAGTGAATTTCAAAGGTACAAAATAGATTTCAGTACTTTAATAGGTTAGTATATTAACATTATATCAGTTAATGAAATTACAGTATTTAACTGTAAACTGCCAGGTTTTTACCATAATTGTTACAGATTTTTTTATCTGTCCCATATGTCTTTAAACCTTAAAATTATTTAAATATCAAATAGATATGGAATACAATTTATATTGGACTAAAAATAAAAGTATTCCTCTTCATTTCAGAAGGACACTACACTTCAGCCCAACTCTGCCAAATCTAAATACAATGAGTGGCTGAAATAAATGTTGCTCCAGTAGCAACAATGCTGATCCAGGAATATGTCCCACTTTGTCTTTGTTATAGGAAATACAGCCGTTATTTCGCACTGACCCTACATGGATAGAATGATGATGAGATGAGAGAATGATAGAATGTCAATGTCCCTTGTCTCTGCTGAATTTTAAAACAAAAATAACTTTCAGTTTTGGCCACTTTAAATGCTGACAGCAAATGCAAGACTTGGGTTGTTCAATAATTCAATGGAAACCTTTTTGTCCTTTTTGGAACAGATAGACAACATTCGAAGACAGACTTTGCTTCGGCTGACACTCATTCACTCACAGAAGGCCTACATTTTCTTTAATGGCAAAAAAAGATTGTTCCCTGTCTGTCAGTCACTACGAGTTATGTCGTGACGACAGACTGGGGGCTTGCCCAGAGCCCTGATTCGCGCTACTTAAGAAAAAATGCAAATGAAAATTGGCAAGTGGTTAAACAATCCTGAGCCACTCCCCTTCGTCAACCAGCACATTTTGCTTCGGAGCCTCAATTTTATGCCTGCTGCTTTGAAGTGCTGGAACAAAGAGGAAGCTAAAGCAGAAGTTGTTCTCTGTGGTGTCGACGACACGATTAGTAGTTTCCCTGTCAAGCCAATCCCCTGGGTGTTTCACAAAAGAGCAATTTCTGAACACAGTCATTTCACGTCTTTTTCAAAATGCTGTTTCGGTCGTGTCCTCTTAGGTGCGGGCGTTACCTGTCTTCCAACGACAGCCACAGAGATTGTGCTGAAGAAGCCTTTGCGGAGGGAGGATGTCCTCATTGCGAAGTGCTGTGATCCCGCCTTGCCGTCATTCGGGCAGGCAGGCACCCTCTGCTGCCACCCAGCCCGGCTTTGCTGACACTGGCAGAGGACCGCCGGCTGGCACTCTGAGGGATCTGAGGGTGACTGCCACTCCGCCAGTTCCAGCCACGCGGACCACTCACCCCTCCCGCAGTAGCTGTCCTGTCAGGTTTCCAGGAGATTCAGCGGTCGTCCAAGGGTGGTCCTTATGTTTAGTTTGGAGCGCCGAGGGAAGATCAGATGTCACTCACTGCATCAGAGGATGTGCTTTCCTCAGCCGAGGAGGAAGATGAGGTGCCCTTCGGGTGCTGCTGCTACCGCTGAATCTGACCCGGAGCTGACGGCCATGCTTTGCCGGGCCTCATTCACGAATGGACGATTGGTTCCTGGGTGCTGACCGTGATAGCAGATCATGGCCCACTCCGGTTCCTTTCTTTCCGGAAGTGCATGAGGAGTTGACAAAGTCACAGCCAAAAGCGTGGCGGCCAGGGGCTATGAGGACATTTCCCAGGTGGAGAGAGTGGTTGCAGTGCACTTGTGCGCTCCACCACAGGTCATGCCTCGGCCTGCTCGGATTGCTTCATATGAGACTACTTCAACACTGGCTACACTCCCAAGTCCAAGATGGGCATGGCACAGGGGGACACTCGCTTGTCATCACACTTTCAGCCCATTAACAGGCCTTGTGTTTCTACGATCGGTCTAGATCTGTTTGCCTCTTATGAGTCCCACTGCCGGCTGTATTTTTCCCTGACCAAGGGTACTCTTGGTATGGATGCACTGGTGCACAGCTGGCCTCAGGGTCTACACAAATATGCATTTCCCCCAGTGAGCCTGCTCACACAGACCCTGTGCAAGGTCAGGGAGGACGAGTAACAGGTCTTGCTGGTTGCACCTTACTGGCCCACCTGGACCTGGTTTTCAGAACTCATGCTCCTCGCGACAGCCCCTCCCTGGTGCATACCTCTGAAGGAGGACCTCCTTTCTCAGGGGCTCGGCACCATATGGCAACCACGTCAAGATCTATGGAACCTCCACGTGTGGCTCCTGGATGGGAAGAGACAGACTTGAGTGGCTTGCCACAAGCAGTGGTAGACACGATCACTCAAGCTAGAGCTCCATCTACGAGGCAAGCTTATGCTTTGAAGTGGAGTCTGTTCGCAAGCTGATGTTTTTTTTTCAAGAAGACCCCCGAATATGTACGATAGGAGTTGTGCTTTCTTTTCTGCTGGAAAGGTGGGAGTGTAGGCTGTCACTCTCCACCATGAAAGTGTATGTGGCTGCCATTGCAACACATCATGATGCAGTAGACGGCCGGTCTTTGGGAAAGTGCAACCTTATTGTAAGGTTCCTGAGGGGTGCCAGGAGGTTGAATCCTTCTAGGACACCCCTAGTGCCCTCCTGGGACCTCTCTATTGTTTCGGCTGGACTTCAGGGAGGTCCCTTTGAGCCACTGGAGTCAGTCGAGCAGAAGTTCCTGTCTGCTAAGACAGCGCTCCTGACAGCACTTACATCCATCAAGAGGGTCAGGGACCTACAGGCATTTTCGGTGAGTAAAGAGTGCCTTTAGTTAGGGCCGGCCTACTCTCACGTTGTCCTGAGACCCCGGACTGGCCGGTGTGAGCGCTGTTTACTCTTCCAGTAAGTTCCCCAGGTGGAGAACCCTGGTAGAGATTCCTCCAGCATCCTTGGCAGTCAGACTGGGTGGAGAAGTTGACAGGTTCAGTATCAGTGTGCATGGCCGGGGTCCGGTCAGCCCCTGTACTGGGCTAGATGTCCATATAGTTGATTCCCTGTGGGTAATCCTAAATGTGTATCCTCCACGGTAAGGTTTCCCTTGGTAAACGCATGTCTTCCCTTCAGTACTCTGTCCATCTCTACTGCTAGTCGTTCCTCTCCTTCCCTGGATAGGATCTGCCTTAGAGACAAGATCATTGTACTGCCCCACTTCGGGTCAGTCCATAAAGGGGTTCCACATGTCATCTAACGATGGTAGGATGTGGTCTCTGTTTTCAGGGACAACATTTCTGGTCTCAAATCTGCCGCTTGTCCACATTTGTAGTGGTACATGGTTGTAATGGTTCAGGTTGTGGTGTTTTCCTTTGGTGCCCAGTCTGTCATCACAACATAACTCGTAGCTACTGACAGACAGGGAACGTCTCGGTAGCGTATGTAACCCTTATGGGGTTATGTCCCTTTGCCATGACCTTAAATCTTCGCTGAGAGCTGGGACTCATTCTCGGCTCTTCAGCAAATCTGATAAGTGGTTGCACCTGTCGCCTCTTTATACCCGGATGAAGGGGAGTGGCTCAGGATTGTTTAACCACTTGCCAAATTTTATTGGCGTTTTCTCTTAAGCAGAGCGAATCAGGGCTCTAGGCAAGACCCCAATCTGTCGTCAAGACATAACGTCTCCGTTCCCTCCATCAGGAAATGAGGGTTACATACATAACCAAGATGTTTAAAAGTTTTGCAGAGCATTAGATTGTAAAGTATCATACAGTTAAATGTTAAATATTGAGCCAAAGTTTGTGTAACCTTCAATTAAATATGGAGAAAGAGCCACACCTTTCTGAAAAAGTGCTCAGTAAAAGCCCTGACACTAAAAACCATTAGAAAAAAAATTATATTCTGAAAACATTTTCGGAGAAGACCCTAGAAAATCATGTAAGTGAAGATAATGATAAGTAATGAAGTAATGATAATCCTATACAAACATATACATAAAAACACACACATATTTTATATATATATATATATACATACACACACATACATATTTCTCTGACATCATCCGTCATCTTGGATGCATGTTTCCCTGGGCTCATTAAAATGCACCATGGGATTATCCTCTTCTTCACAAAGGACATGTTGTGCTGCCTTGGCCAAAATGAGGCATCTTGGGAGGCAGCATAATCAAGCCTATGATGCCTGTCTATATTTTGGAAGAGAGCTAGAGTACAATTAGCTACGATTCAGAATGCCCTGGAAATACAGCCGCTATAAACTCTGATGGCCAAATAATACTGAAGAGAACTATTCAAACCACAAGCATCTGCCAGGAACTGCTCAATCAAAACTATTCTAGGAAAAGAAGACACACGAGATTCTGTATCATTAACAACCGTACTGATGCACCGCTTTCCAGCCCAACTGTTATTTGTGCTAATTGTTAATGTAGTTTACACTGACAATGCATCTAAAATCTGTTCTTGAGCTGGAACAATCTGGATGTGAGATATTCTACTGGCACACTGAGAGTACGATGTACCAAGGGCTTCAATTATCAGTGTTTGAGAAGATTAAATAGGGATAATAGATATATGCTTGTAATTTGGTTTAAATGCTTATTAAATATACCTTCCAATCAAATGGAATCAGATGGAACAATTTAATAAATGCAATAACCACTGTTAAATTGAGAGTACAAGTACTGAAAAACAAATGCTAATGGACTCAACATAAAGCTGAAGATTTTGAATGTATATATGCATAGCTACAGCATTAAACATAACTGTAAAAAAAAGACTGTTTGCAAGCCTCATTCAAGTTTCATGAACATTGTACAGCAGGGTGTGTGTGTGTAGACTATATGAAGAGTGTTTGCAAAAACAGTTTTTTTCTTGTGCATTCCAATTAATATAAATTAAACTGCAGTTTAGTCTAGGTAAAAAAATAACAGAAAAACAGTTTATATATATATGTACAGGGTGTAATTTTTAAAAAAAGGTTAGGGGGGGATACTTTTGAAAACATTTTTCTTGAATAAATCATGATAAATAATAAATGACTCATGTAGGGTTGTAACGGAATGAGATTTTCACGGTATGATAATCGTCTCAGAAAATATCATGGTTTCACACTGTACGGTATTAAACTATCATCATTATTATTATAATCATCAGCTACAATGACCCTTAAATGAATAAAAGGATATATGGTTTTTGGTTGAACATGATTTATTGTAACAAACTTTTTTTTACCAAAAAAAACAAAAAAAACATGGAAGGATGAGTCTAACGTTTGGGGAGAAAAATTAAATAAAGCTTTGCATCTTCCATTTGAACAAAATAAGGAATAAGTTATTTCTCTTCTTTAACAGCATATATGAGAGCAATATGTGCAGGGTCATATTGGATGGATATAAACATGGATGTAAAAGAAACTGAAATGTGGATATAACTTGGATGGGTTGTCTGATATAATTGGTCTGGATTCTACAATTCAATACAAAATATTTTATTGAAAATACAATCAGGTGCAATAAAAAAACTTTAGCTTCTCTATACGAGAGGTCTACTAAACTAAAACATGGGCAAATGCTAATATTTTTAATAACAGTAATATATTTCAGTACTTACTTCTTCAGGCTAAACCAAACTTTTTATTTTTATTTTGAAAGGTTGTACTAAACACCTTTGAGTTTTCAGTTTATGTATTTGGTGATATATATTCTTTTTAATAAAATTACAAAATGATCATTAAGTGTACACTGAGAGCAGCTCTGGATATGTTGATGTGTTCACATCTTCACATAGTGAGTGAGACAGCAGACGCTTTAAAACCA
>JAUMHI010000054.1:17546908-17580310 GCA_032359435.1 Enteromius unitaeniatus | reverse complement strand
AATTTTCACTTTTGGGTGAACCCTTTAAGACCTTTGTTTTATACCAGATATTAAGATATGAGACGTTGGTGGGTAGCAAAACAAAACAAAACAGGCCAAAAAAGGTCTTTGTTTTATTGACTGTTGATTATTGATTTTAAGATATGAGACTTTGGTGAGTAAAACAAAAAAAAATACAACCAAAATATACAATAAAATAAAAATTTAGTAATTCTGGAAGACCTATAGTAACATAAAATAACACAAAAACATTGTATTATAGAGAATTGCCCCTTTTTTAAAACAAAGATCCACCTTTTTGCTGTGTAAGAAACATTTGACACATTTAATTCAATCTGCTTAGTAAGCCCAACAGGCAAATCAAATTAGCCAGACTTTTGCTGAGATATCTCAACCTGCTCGCTTACACCACAATGTAACACAGAACGCAGGTGATTTCCTGTCTTCCTCCTGTAATTGAATGTGATCAGCCTTGAAAAATCCACAGTTGAACATTTATCCAAGGCGTTCGAAAAAATAAATGGATTAAACAAAGTCGACAACTTCCTACAAGGGTGTCATTGCGACATTTGCATTTCACAGGAGAAAACCACCAGATGAGGATACTTTTCATAAACATTGATGACATTTCTTTCATGTTCGAGTTTCCATTGCATCAAAGATGGTTCTAATAGATAATGCCAAGGTTACTTGTGATAGTAATCAAAGGAATAGTAATTGTAAAAGCGAGCAGAGACTGCTTATGCATCGGGTGGAAATGAAATTAGCATTCGTTAGCATAATCACGTGGGAACAAAGACAAATCATCATTTCCTTTAAGGATGATGCGTCAGAGAATAACGCCTTGAGAAACGATCTCAAAAATAACTTAGAGCAAGGTCAGTGTTTGTACTCATTTTTGGAGGTAAAATCATCTCCGCTCTAATTGTTTTTATCTCTTATTTATCTCCCAAGTGAGGAAAAAGAGTCTCTCTCCACAACATCCCATTTTAACTCTAGTTAAAAGTTGTGCCACTTTTGCACCTTCAGCACAGAAAGCTGCATCTTAACCACTTGAAATCCAGTTTAACAAAGAGTTAAATGCATTAACACAGTGTTGCACTTTATTTAAATTGTCATCTGGATTTTTCTAGCACAAACACTCCTTGTTTCTATGCAAATTATGCTCATTATATTCTGTGCCTTTATATTTATGGAGTCAGACTGCAGAAGTCTGCTGCATCCGTCCACAACGTAGCACTCAGAACCAGGAACTGTAGCGTGCAAATTGCCTTCAGACTTTGTGGGAACGTTTGCGCCATTACCTGATTTGCATAACTCGTTTAGCGAACCTGAAAACAGCACACTCACACGGCGCATGAAAAACGGTGCTATCGGTGAACTACCCTCTCTGCATCTGAAACTCATACAAAGTGATCCGGCTTCTGAATTTTACGGCCGAGTCTAAACATCTTACTGAGCTCTGCCCCGAACGTCATGTTTTAACAGATAGAGCAAAACGAGACAGACCGTCTAGAAAGTCAATTAAAATGAAGTAATTAAAATGCATTCAGGGCAAAACATGTCTGAAACTGCAGCGAGCGCTGACCTTAAAAGAGATTTGCAAAACTTCTGTAAATGAAAGTGTCCTGAAAAGCTTTTTCTGACATTTTGATGGGCTCCTACATTTATAAACTTGTCAAATGCAGGGCTAAGCATGTTTTACATAACTACAGATATCATTTACAAACCTCCATAATAGGGCACTAACTGGTTTCTTTCTGTGCACACCCTATTACAAAAAATATATGGTTTGATAACAGCTTGTGTGACACGGGCATTTAAAAATGGCAATTTAATTGCTAAGTACTTTTATTCTAACTCACAGAGAGTTGTACTACACTTGCAGCGACTGTCGCTAACCTGTAATTGATTTTTCAATCAGCATATGATAGATGCGACAACGATTTCAATTCGATTTTCAAGTGAAGCACATCGCTTTTTCAATACCACATAGCATGAAAGGAAATGTACATTATGTCTCTTCTCATTACATTACCCAGCTGCTAAACAAACCCTGCCCTCAAATGACCCAGCTGAGAATGTCGTGGAAAATAATCACTTTTGAAACACGCGTCTTGACCCCCGTCGACTATTCGGGAAGCTTCCACGTGGTGGCCCAGGGTGACTTTAAAGTGCAGCGTTGCTCGACTAAGGTTGTGTCAGTCTGCATGTTCGTCAGCTCTCCCCGGACGCCCAACCCTCCATCGACTCGTCCTTGAGAAGCACTCTCATCTCTGCAGTTTGTCCTATCACATCACTGTTTTATGCCTGTAACATTAATAATAGGCCAGTTAATCTCATTGCCCATTTCTGAAAGTTCTCTCTCTTGGTGACTGAATTTTATTTGTGCATGCATCCTACATTATAATGAGGGCAAAAATAAGCCTGTTTCCATTCTAATGCTTTATTAGACTAATGAAATCTTTTTAACTTGTTTATTTTTGGTCTTTCATAACAGAGTGCGGTTGAATACTGAGGAATTTCAAAAGTTAATTATTCATGTCCTTGTTGTATCTAAAGTACTGCACTTCTAGACAAGCAAAATAAGCTTTTTTTTCCATTTTGATCTTTTTTAGTTTGAGTACTTCTCTTTATTTTATCAATGTATTCTCAGAGGCCAGTACTTAAAGGAATAGCTCCCCCCAAAATGAAAATTCTGTCAACATTTACCCTCCCCTGAGTACTTCCAAACCTGTATAAATTTCTTTGTTCTGCCGAACACAAGGGAGGATATTTTGAAAAACTTCTGTAACCAGGCTGTTTTGGTGAATTATGACAGGATTTTCATTTTTTGGTGAACTATTCCTTTAAGCACGTGGAACGGCGAAACAAACAAATCTCCAAGAGATCTTTCTTTTATTCTAGTAGGCATAAATTATGAATATAACGTCTCAAAAGAAGTTGTTCACTGACTCCTTTCGCCAATGCTAAATTATCTCTCAGTGGATGCTTCCTTCTGCTCTTTTGGGATATTAAATATAGTAGAACAGTTTTTATGACTGACAGTCTCATTTGGTTGAATACAGGTTAGATGTTAATGGAAAAGCCTCTTTTCTGCTCATTGTAATTTCCCTGCTATGATGTGCAATTGTGGCAGTGGAACACTAGATGATCTGAAAGTACAGTATAATATATGCTGGAGTATTGTTCCACAGAGAAAAGTTAAAATCCTTGAATATGCATAGTCCAGTTGGATGGGTGACAACATTAAATGGGTGAGGCTGAAGAAAACAGCAAGGCATAAAACATGGATTTTCATGGCATGCTGTGAGCGGCTTTGTTAATTTCTCTTCAAAATTGCACAGGTGTTAAAAAATCACAAAAAATGAAAGTCCATGTGAATTGCATTCACTACAAACAATGCATTCAGGATAAAGCAAATCACTGTATCTTAAGAGAAACATTACTTGCACATACAGTATTCACATGACACTTTTTTTTGGAAGTATGAACACAATTACATTTGACTCTTTGTTGTATTGGCTCATCACCTCTTCTTGAAAAAGAAATAAATAATTCATTAACCAGATGCAAAAACTACACACGTACACAGTATCGTTAATATCAATATGATTAATATGTGATTTAATAACACTGAAAAGATTAATATAAGAAAATTTCACACCATAAATGTTACTTACACTCCATATAACAACATATTTTTCTCTAAATCAACTATAAATTGATATAATTGTACACTCACAGGCACTTACAGCCATACTAATCAACCACTAAATATATCCACAAAGAAACACACACAAACAATTTTTTTTTTGAAGGGAGAAAGACAATGCTATTTTAGTAATCATATTTCTACAGAGAAAATGTCTTAAACTTTAAACAGGAAGCGTAGCCGCATTCCATAAATCCTCTTGTTCGAATTATTTTCTCTGTGCATGACCAAAAACTTTCCTTCAGAATGATATCAGCACCCAGCGGATGTCACTATTATCATTACAAAGTGTCTGAGGCGGCCATGAATTATCCAGCTAAAGGCTCAAACCCATCCACTGTCCGTACAAATCAGTTCAGCTCATTTCACACTTGGAACGACTTATTGTAAGCTATTCACATAAAATCTGAATCAAGCTCATGTTGGACTGGCTCGAGCGACCAAATATTTTTTTGAACAGCTAAATAACCTTTCACTGTATCACACTTTAAAATGAACAGAATCAATGCCTTGAGCGCTCCGTTGTTAGCCACAAAGACAAATTTGAGCTCCTCCACGAGAATTACTTGCCGTATATATCTGTGCCAAATAGATGCAGAGCGGCCTCCCAAGAGATGCCAAAGAACAAAAATCCCCAGTAATGTGAAATGGAGGATGCGCTCATTATTTTTGTTTCAGATAAACAGAGGTAAATGAATATTAATGGAGGATTTATCATCAGCTTTTAATAATATGAGCTTAATTACACTCATGCTGAGAAGCCCCAAAAAGTCTAAATAATTGAAATGACACAAAACTCAGTTCAATTATAGTCTGCAGTTTTGCTCCACCTACTTTCCAGGTAAAATCATATAAGTCAGTCAATCAATTAACTGCCAATGCTGTTTTTCACACAGTGACAATTATTGTTTATCATACAGGGAGACCCGAAATATCATTGCCCATTGTGTTTGTAAATCTCAGCAGGGGCATCATCATAAATTCTGTGACTAAATAGTAATTTGTGACAAATGAGTAATTTCACACCTGCCTTCTGTTGAAATGTACAAATGCACAAACATACAGTATCTCTACTTCTTATTGAATTTGCAAAACTTAACCAACACTGTTGGTTGAGACAGCAACACTGTCTTAACCAATAGCAAGTTTGAGATGAAACTATTTGTCTAACCAATAGCAGACAGAAAGGAGTGTCTAGTCAAACTAATTTAAAGTGCCCCTATTATAACGTTTTAAAGGTTGCTAATATTGTTTATGAGTCTCTTAAAACAGGTTTACATGTATGAAAGGTCAAAAAACACTTTAATTTTCTTCAAAAATAGATTTAATTTACCCCATTTCTAAATGATTCTGTCTGTCTAAACCCCTCCCTCCCTGCTGTGATTGGTCAGATGCCAGATTGGTCAGCAGTTCTTTATGATTTGTCGGCTACAGTGGTCCACGGAGCTTGTACTAAAACTATTCGGGAGCGAATAAGCGAATCGGGCACACCTCTACGTTGTGAACTTCAACGCTGTATAATGCATAACATTGCATTAAACATTGTTTATCATTACTTAAACTAATGAGACAGACAGACAGTCAAGCTACGTCAATCACAATGTTTAGACTACATTAGTCCAACAGCTGAAAAACAGAACTACAGAAACGCAAGTTAGCCGTTTACCAAGGCATGTGTAGGGTTGTTACACAGCAAAACATACACAAATACGCATTTTGAACGATCGCTAACAAATAGAATCATCAATTATTAATCTTACTTACAGGTAGAAGTTCAGAGGAGCAAGCCAGTCCACCTAAACTGGGCACTGATCCATCTTTTAAGACCAAGCGTTTGAGAATATCACGTTGTACTCCGACTGGAAAAGCAGTCATCAGTAAAATGAGCGAACACAACAAGAATTTATATTGCTGAGGTGTTGTAGAAAAAATGAATGTTAACCACTCATTCTTTGTAGATTCATCTTTCAGAAGGGCATATAAAACAAATTTACTCTCACAGGATACAGCGTCTTCTTGACATGATGTAACCCACGCGGAAATTGTACTGTTTGTGGGCGGGACAAGTTGTTCGCGACGTAGAACGTGGGCGGACATCATGCAAATATGTTACTTAGTGACGTGAATCCGTAACAGAAAAAGATTCTAATTGCTGACGACTAGTTTATGTTCACATACAGCTACATGACACACTGCATGAAAGATCATATTTGAAAAGCATAGGGGCACCTTAAAACCAGCCGTTGCAGTTCCATCTTGTGCCACTAGTAGTGCATAAATTACACACAGCATTAAATACAGAGCTGTAATTGTTTCGACAGGATGCAAAGGATATGACCTCACAGGTTCCAAAGAGGGAATGCTTTAATTAAGCGCATTTATGCAATGTTTATTTCTGCGGGTTCAGAGCTTGTTATCTGCAATCCCTTCTAATCAGACAGTGACAAACGGTAGGTCAGCATGGCCACTGAACAGGGTCAGCCCAAAGCATAATGAATCAATGAGTGTTTTAAAACATTTCAGCCTAATGTGTCACAGGAGGAAGACTCTTCACAAATGCTCCACAGGGAGCTATTCTGGCTGACTATTGATGTGAAAATTAGCAGTTAATGGTAATTTCACTCACTATACAGTTATCACATGTACAGTGAGATCCAAATGTCTGCGAACACTAGTGAGAATATTTCGGTTTTGCATTTTTCGAATTCACTGTGTCTTCGTAATAAGAAATTATTATATCAGTAAGAAATTAAGGTTTAGTTAACATTTATTTAGAATTAAAATGTATTTTAAATTAAATCTGTGTCAGTGTGGGTGTAAAGAGAGCGAGAGAGAGAGAGAGAGAGGAAGAGAGTCATTTAAAAACCCAAAACCTAGCAATTTAGTTAGGCTCAAGGCTAACAATAATCTTATATCAATGTTTTGACAACCAACATAATCTTCCTAAAACTAGAAAAAATCTGATATCATTCTGATGTCAACTACTTTCGAATAATCAGGAAAGCCCAAATATATTGGAGGCCTTGATAAGACTGCAAAAGCTCTTGGAAAGTTGTGTCTGAGAGACTGAAATGATGAATAAAATAGTGCCGGAAGTAAACATGGGTAATATGACGACAATGAAAATTTTGCTTACTCTTAAGAAATGATCACGAACAGTGTTTTCACTTGCAGTTCTCAGCATTTTTGATACCCTATAGTCACTGTGCTGGAAAGCCGATTGGATGACCCTTTCAAACGGTAATACTCCAATCAGAAGCCATCAATTTTTTTATGCAGCATGAGAGCATCATTTTGATGATGATGCTAGTAACAGGACCATATGGTCATTCAGCAGACCTCCCAGGAAATCTAAGCAACTATGCACTTGCCAAACATTTGTGGGATGTAACTAACTGGCAGAGAAAAGATTCGAGCCTACCAAAGAAGATGGTATAAATGGGAAAGAAATGATTTGGGAAATGCAAATCAGGTAATTTGCATAAATATTACTTCACGCCTATCAATATTAATTAAAAATGGTGATGAAAGAGAAGGTGCATTTAGAATGAGACCCATTTGGTTTGTCTGTAGCTATTCTGAAAATGTTTCAATATTCTCAAATCACATAATTAATCTGAACCGTGTTATACAGGCCAAACCGGCCTCCCAGCGTTCTGAATATGCAAATGAGAATTTCTGTGCTCACTTATTTAAATACACTAAACATTTGAGATCACAAGTGGAGCCTTGGGATTTCTTGTTTGTCCACGTGATCAATTACAGCTATCTATCTGATTTGACTCAGTAAACACAGCGGAATGTACAACCCAAATAATTACAAAACAGTTTTGCTCAGGGCTACCTTTCCCTTCATGCTTTCCAAAGTGACACGGAGGAGCCCAATTCGGCAGAATAAAATTGAATTCAATATGCACCCATTTATGGCTCTTCCATCCGACAGGAAAATATGCAGGCGAGAACAATTTTTGCTAACATAAGGCAATCTGACAATATATTGAGCGTTTTATTGTTTGAAAGAGAGATGGCAGCTGCGTACCTGGAATCGTTTATGGACTTGGGTGCTAAAGTCGCTATTCTAAAACAGTCAGATGTGCAGTTGATATTTCAAAGTGTACGAAACTGTTTAGGAATATTCTGGATTAAGAGAAAAGAAGAACATTTACTTTTTTTAAGTAAAAAATATATATCTGGGTTACAGTGAGAGACTTGCATTGCAAGTAGCCCGTATATTTCGAAAGTATAATCACAAGACTTAATACGGATGCTACTGTGACATGATTTTCATGATTTACTGACATATTCTGTGTACACTTATTTTACGCCAAAACAAGACAGAGAAAGGCCATAGAAACTAAAAACTGAAAATTATTTAAAAAGATTTACCTCCTAAATCTATTTGATTTAATAGAATTCAGATTCCCTACAAATTCATGCCACCTTAAAAGTGTGTAAAGAGACCAAAAGAGTCTAACATGATTTCACTAGAAGTAACGTTTGAAGTAAACAAATGTAACGTTTTCATTAAAAAGTGCATACAACTTCCAGGATGCATAAACGTTTAAGAACCTTTGAATTCAAAATACCTAAGAATAACTATTTAAATATTTTAAATGTTTAAGCTTGTTCATAATATCTTTGCAATTGTTAAATAAATATTACTGAAACTAAGCATATACCTTTGGATGCTGTCAGTATGGCCACATTGTATGTGTATATGCAAAAATTGCACAGTATAATACCTACAAATAAAAATGAGATCAGACTTGTGATTCCTATGTAAGTGCATTCATGCTGCATCTGTGCATTAAAACAGACCACTCTGTCATATACTATATGGTATTCCCCCATTTGCCCCTGAATCACAAAAGTGTAACTCCTATAATATAGCAGTTTAATTTGTTTTTGTTGTTGCCATTGTCTGATGCCACGAACCTGTGATATCCAGAAATTGCACAAATGCATCACATTTAAAGGTTGAACACACCAGAGAGTTAGCAGCGCCTATTACTTTTATTCCTGCTGGCTTTGCAAAAACCAACACTGGCATCATTATAAAAGGCTTTAGAAGAAATTTTACTTATATGAATTTGATTGATATGAGCTTCACAGATAATCCGCGTACCGCAGAGGTTTTGCATCCTATTGGTAAATGCAATTTTCATGGATGTATGCTAAACACTTCCCCCTACCTACAGTATATCAGAGTCTGAATCTTGAGTAAGTAAATAAATCAAATGGATCCTATTTACGACATAAATGCACAATTCTGGGGCCTTCGTAATCTTGTATCAAAATGCAATAACTCACTCTGCCTCTGAAACAACATTTCTTTTCAGCTGATATCACTAATCCCTTTTACTTTTCATCTTTTTTTTTAACTCTGGAAGGTAATATATATATATATATATATATATATATATTCCGAAACAACATATTGCACATGCAAAATGTGTTGTGAACTACATTTTACATTGACTTAAAATCCTTTTTTATAAAACAATACACCTCAAGCACAAGCATAACACTTGACATTTAAAAAAAGAAAGCAAAAAAGATAAATAGATGCATGCATTCTCTCTTCAAGAAGTGACTAGAATTCAAGATGGCCTCCAAGTTGAGGGAACAATGGTGATGAACATGATGCGCTGTGACTACTGATCCAAAGTGAATAAAAGGCTGCACTATTCAGTGGAGATGCAGAGCGTTCTCATGGCCCCTGGCATCCATAAAAGGGGCCTCGCTCTTCTAAACTACCAATAAGCAAGCGGCCTTATCTTCAATATTTTTTGAAATGCAAATGCAACAATAAGAAAGTCTACAAATAATTCATTGTTGCAATGATGCAATCCACCCAGCACTCAGAGGTCAGAGAAAACTAAACAAATCATCTCGCTTTTCATTCTCATTTGTAACCATTCACGTTTCTCTGAAATCTGACATTTGAAATTCCAGTGGGAGTATATTATCACATGTGCATGATTCAGCACTAACTGACACACTGTGGACGTGCACTTCATTAGCATCAGCCGAATTCCCCTTTCTTGCTCCGCAACACGCTCTGGAGCCCTGGGCCTGACAAGGGTCGTTTGCACAAAGTGACAGTTCAGTTCCCCCACAGATCGGAGTGCAAGGGGCCCGGACCCTGCAGTGCAGTCAGGCAAGTTTCTTCTCCAGAAATGGTCAGGCAAAAGAGCAAACGGCCACTGCTGTCTGAGGGCAGACCAGTGGTGGAGAGAGAGAGAAAGACAGAGAGTAATGAGAAACAGCCTCGAGACGTTGCTCATCTTCTCCAGCAGGGCTTCATTTGTGACTAATTTAGGAGACACAATTCAGAGCGTTTGACTTTGAGCCATCACATCAAGTGTCACTGTGCTTGGAGAGAGGAGATGATACAGAAATAAAGAGAAGAAATGGCACTTGCTGATAATAAGATTGTGGGATTGCCTGCATGTCCCATATATGGCCACCACACAAAAGCAAGGAGCCCTATGGGGAACATTGCTTAAAAAGATCATTCATAACAAGACTGTAGTACAAAAATATCTCCATGCCAAGTAAAATATGAGTTACACTGGTGCATCAACTAAAATACCGGACTTGGGAGTAGGAAAACAATTGGATAGTGATGCTTAAATGCTTTAAAAGCTTCATCGCAAATGGTCAACATTTGAGAATGACTTCATTCAAAGCCATTTAATCTGTTTTTTTTTCCAACCCCAAGTCCTTTATGTCACATCAGACAACCATGTCATATCAAGTTGAATGCTGGAGCTGTGAATAAATTGTGGCAGCTTGCTTTATAGACTACCTTGCTGTGCAAAACTAGCCTTGGCATCCCATTTTCCCAACCACGGTTTCAAAGCCAAGGTTGACATTTCTACAGAAATCACTAGTTTGAATGTAAGAAGGCTGATGACATGGATTTCACTGTTGTTTATGTGTGGGTGACGTTCTTGTCAACTTTTGTCAAAAAGTGCCACATTGAAAATGGCTTCCAACACCAAATGTTAAGATTCAAACATTCTAAAGGGTCTAAATGCCTTTTTTCTGGTTCCATTAGCGCTGATCAAAGATGTGCCCTTAAAAAAACGTCTGTTTTAAATTCAGATTTGTTTACTGAAATTCTGGTTAGTTACAGTCAAACACATAAACCTGTTTAAGGCCATGTTCAACAAACCTAACGTGTTAATAAACCAACAAAACCATAAATCCGTTGCTGCAATATTCCTGCAATCAGCTAATACCTGCTCAAGTGCATTTAATGTGCACCAGCATCATAATTATCCATTATGCAAGTCTAATATGTTTTTACATTTCAAAACACTTTACTTTCATCCTTGGCAAGGCAGCATTTCAAACACTGATGTTATCTTAAAGTATAATCAAGCACCAGTCTTTGCTGGCTTGCTGGATATCATCCTGCAGAGTGCAATGAACCAGAAAACCAGTTTTTAGAGATCCTCTCACCGCCCCATTCAAAGGCCACACTTTGTTACCATGCACACAACCAGGCGTGAGGGATATCAAAGACAACCATTTATTTTGGACCCGCTCAGTACAAATTTTATTTTATTTTTTTGTGGTGGCTGTTTGAAGGCATGCGCTGCTGAACGCTCATCCGGAAGGGCAGAAGCTTCATTCTGACACTACAGCGGGGCTGTGTGCTCTTTTAAACCTGTGATAGCAATCCACTAAAGCCTCCGCTCTATAAATAGAAGCTTTCAGTGTAATCTTCGAAAAAAAAGAGAAAAAAAAAGAAAAGAAAAAATAAGCTGGCGCATTTAAGCTTCTCTTCACATGCAGATAGCTAAAAGTTACTGAAACATTACTTTTTAATGATAAAGCTATATTTCCAGTGCCTATAATGATGACTGAAATGCCTTGAGATGAGACTTCTGTTTAAGAATTCATAGATACGGAAGGATTGATATTAATTATAGAGTCTGTGACATAATAAAACGCTCACACAATAACTGGGGAACAAAATAATCAATGGCTTAATCTTCATTTCAAGCTTGATTCATATTTAAAACATTACCAAATGAAAATCTCTCTCAGTTACGAGATCGTAAATGGAATATGACACAGTTTGGAATGGAATATAAAGCTAATTTAAAAAGGGGGATGAAAAGCGAAACTGGGGGCCTACTTAACTCAACTGAACCTTGATAATTCCAAAGCGCCGTGTTCCGCTTGATCGGGAAAGCTGCCACCTTCTCCCTAGGGGGTTTTTATTTTCAGCTAGTGAAACTGGAATGCCATAGGACTGTTACTCCCTCCCTCTCTCTCTCTCTTGCCACCTCATTATTCATTATTTTTGAATCACTGTGTGCTGGGATTGAAGTGAGACTGTCAGCATCCATTCTCGGCCAACCATCTCTGTAAGCTGTTGTCCTTTCACAGTATGCTGGGTCATCCCTGCCTCCAGTTGATCTCTATCGTGTGCCAGTTGTGAAATGTTACAGATGCTAATTAGCTGTAATATCGATGACCCCGATATAAGTCCATTATGCATCAGAATAGTTTATTGCTAGCATTCATGGCAATCTGTTGCTGTCAGCATCCGTGGCAAGAGACAAAGCTGGACAGCAGAGGGACAACTGATCGTTTGTCACTGATGGAGGCTGACAGCAGCATAACAATTAAGTTTAGGGCAAAAAGCTAAGCATGGTGTCAGGTGCTTTGACCCTGTTCACTTCGTTTTTTGGATTTGCAATTGAGTAGTGAACTCGTGGTTTACTATGTTAAAGGATAAAAGAGGTGACATGGTGTAAAACAAATACATTAGACTTAGTGCCCCTGTTCCAAAAAAACATGAATTAGTTCATTAATTAATCGCCATCCAGGTTGTTACACTTTAGACATAACATAAAAAAAACATAAAACACATCAAGAGAGGACATTCCTGTTCCCAGTACACCCAGAAATTGTTGTAAAAACGAAACAAACAAAACAAAAAAAAGTCATAGACATCAGTAGCAGAGCATGAGCTGTTTTGCCGTTCTTTCTATGTGGAAGGGTGGAGGAATACAAAGGGGCATCATAAAGACACAGTATAATTAAGCTGTGAAATGATCTCCAGCGTTAAAGGCCTGCAGCTGTCTGGTTCATACTCACCCTCCTTGGATGGGCGGCGCACCTCCGCGCTCAGATTGCACACCTGCGCCGAGCGCACCTGAGGAGTCAGGCATCCTTCGGTTTGGGGATTTAAAGGCAACACCACGTTACTGAGCATGAGCACGCTTTCAGATTCCCCATCGCCTAAATGTTGAGGACAGGTGCATTTAGCGTAGACTATTCCACACGATTCAGCTTTCTCTCCTTTCAAGCAGTTTTCCAACCACGTGCATAACACCTGACATCCAAACTGACTCGGGCTCGCCTTGTTTAAAACCACAAACTCCACCACAGACCTCTCCTCCTCCTCTGTCTTCTTGATCGTCAATCCGTTGTAGTCATAGGGAAACACTCGCCGGAGCTGCACAAAATTTTTGTCGTAATGCAAAAACACATAAATATTCTTGGCGTCATCACACAGGTGCACGATGGACTCGTTGATCCTCAACAGCTCGTTGATCTTCTCGTGAGAGAAGTGATCGAACTGGTAAGCCAGCAGAGAGAATTCAGAACAGCTAATTTCTCGTTTGTAAAGTTTTAGGTAGATGCTGTATTTGGTAGGATCTGGGTTCTCCAACGTCCAAGTGCAGTTTGTGAAGTTCTTGGGAAACATTTCATTTATCGAGTAAGATCCATAGATAACTCCTTTTACCAGCGTGGAACACCAGAAATCTTGGGCACCAGTATATCCAAACATAACCAGGAGATAGGTGGAAAATATATAAATCAACAGATTACGAACAGCCTTCATCCTATGTCATTTGGCCTGCAAGGGAAACAGAGATGCACTACATTTTATTGTCAGCCTGTGTGGTGTGAAGCAATGATTTGTCAAACTGTTTCAGTCTAAGATCTCATAACTGTCCAATTTAGCTTCGTGTTAAACACACATTTACCTACATTGTTGGTTTGAACCGCCTATTTTCAGTCATAAACTACCATCTCGATTTTATGGAGATTCAAATGATCCTTTCCATGGGAATGTAACACATTTCGGATAAACATTGCCACCTTGTGGTGTTTAATAAATTGGGGGTAATAACTTTAGGCATCTGCTGTGGCAGAATAAAACTGCATGATATTTAGCGATCAAAAGAACATTTGATATGATCATTACACACTGAATGATCTTTACAGTGTTTGAGTGACAGACAGTTTCGGACACAATCATCACTGACATTCAGTAGCTTTATTGTTATATTAAGTAGCGACTCGTTCGTTTGAAAAGATACAAAAGGACATGCAAAAAGACATGTTGGCACAATAAAACGTTTTGGGTTTATATTCACTCGAGGGTAATGTGTCGCAATTCTGCAGTGATCTACGTGTCTGACCGCATAATAATCATCTACATATCTGTCTGCTCAGACACTGTTGGGATTTCTGCTCAACTACAAAACCCACATACATTTATTAAATATCGTCTTTTATATAATACGGCGATCGTATCCGACTATCTATAATGTCGTGATCTATGCGAGGATTAAAGCAGCGTTACTTTCAACGTCTCATTCCCTTACTGAACGCGAAATATGATTTTCATGAGGCAAAAACTTTGATGTCGATGTAACGCATTAGTCTCCGCGACGATTTCATCCTAATGTGGGCAAATGCGTTGGATTCCCAAATATTTTAGGAGTCTGAAAGAAAGGCGCCGGGAGAGGGAGAGAGAAAAGAGAGAGGGAGATCCAGCAGAAGAGAAAAGCTATTCGATGCCCTGTTTGCACGAATCCTGCAGGCATTGCAGCTGTGTGCAGTGTCACCGCGTTCCCAAACCGAGCCTTTATTTTCAGTCTTTAATCACCTTAAATGCGGCACTACTTGTACGACATCACAAAACGCATACGGTGCAATATACAGAGAGGTTATACGTGACTATATAGGACTAGACAGTATTGGCGCACATTGCAAGCATCGCGCGCTACTTTTCCTTTCCATCCGATGTCGCGTCGCGCGCTCGCACTTTTCGTTGATTGTCGCGTCGCGTCGCGATCAGTAATACGAACGGATTGGGAAAAGCCGCCGCGACAGGCAGAAATAAATAAGTTAAAACTGCAGCGACGTCTTTTCATGTCCATACTCTTTCACAAAACCCCAAGAAGTCTGGCGTGATTGTCAGTCGTCAGTTTTTTTTTTTTTTTTTGGGGGGGGGTGCGAACCTGAATGTGGTCACCTAAACGGATTTTTACGATATACAGTCGGCGCCAAACTCGATTCTACGTCGTTTTCCTGCGAAACTCGTCGATCATCGTTTAACTTAGCCCTGGTACCGCTCGAGTCCCCTGAAATATTGACGTAGTTTGTATCGCATTAATCAGAATGAACTACGGAACTCAGATCTTTAACTCGTTTATGCGTTGAAGATGGATAAACTTGGACGAGGGCCATCTCACCATCGTTTAAACACACCTAGTTATCCATTTGCTTATCTATAATGATAATAATTAATCCTACTGATAATAAATAGGTCTTACCTTGCACTCTGAAAGCTATGGCTATTTTTCCCACATACTTGGAAACATCCTTTTAGAAATGAAACGTGTCGCTCCCCTGCGAATCGATATCTCCCATTGCCGATGATAGAAGTCTAGAGCAACAAGATGGTCAATGAGCAAAAATGCATTAGACTCCAGGCTGGATCATCATCTCGCTCCTTCTTTTTTTTTTCCCCTTTCCCACCTCAACGCAACCAAGTGATGAGAGCGCAACAGAAGTGAGCAGACACTAGAACAAAGGCTAAAAATGTTGTGAATGTCGACTGATCATTAGTCGTTGTCTGCCCGTCCCTCAAGAGATGCCCAGGTCGGGTAGCAGGTAGAGCGCAATCCCTGACGGATGGAGGATGCTGCTGACTCGCTGTGGAGTGAGATGGAAAGCGCTTTCTCGCCGAGCCTCAGGACTGGAGCTGCAATATCACGTCACTGCCACTAAGATAAGGCACGTATGGACGTCTCGAGCTGCGTCTCTCACCATCTCTACCCCCCTTCCTCTGAATAACATAGAAACTCTTTTTTATGGGAAAATCAAGGCAGAGGAATGTCTCTCGGACTGGAACTAACGACGCGGTGTCTTTTCTGCGACCGCCTGGACTATTTTAGCAGAAGCCAATGGAATTATAGATCATAAGAGGCTTGTATCCGGGGGAATTATGTTTTTTGCATGAGATTTTGAGAGACGTGTACAGGAACTCGTGAAGTTGCTTTGTCTTTTTTCAGCATCTCATCATCGTAAAGAATTGGATTGGGGGGTTTTTTGGTGTCTCGAGAAAGAAAATACTGTATTAGACTAATTAATTTTGTTCGTTGAAAAGCTTGTAGCCGCTGAGAATATTAGGATTTTCAAAGGACAACAAAACTTGCTGAACTTGGGAGATACATCGACGTATTTAGCCTGCTCCAGAAGGGACTATCGTGGTTATTTCTCCAAATAGGATATACATGTTGATTTTCATGTTGATTTTAATGTTTCTTTGTTTTCCAGTGTGGGTTTGTAATTGCTGTGAGACACAAGAATTCAGTAGGAGACCTAGTTTCAAACAAAATATAGGTACTGTTATTTTTCATATAATAAAACTCTGACAATTAAAGCTCGCTCTCTCTCTCTCTCTCTCTCTCTCTCTCTCTATATATATATAATAAACAAAATTACATTCTGAAGAATGCACAAACTATTTTAATCCATTATGGTAGTAACAATAAAATATTTGGAGTTGGTGTGTATAAGGGGATCTCAGTCAGTTTATTCCGCGACAGACCTCTCATGGGCAAGGTAAGTTACTTACGATATTGAAATGTTTACATACAAGTCACAATGACGGAATGAGCAGCATGCTGTTGTTCTGCTTATACGTAGCAAAACGCGCAAATATTCGCTCTCACTAATTTGTAATAACAAAGTCCATACCAAATATGGACGATACCATACTCTACGATACCAAATATGGAATATCGATACCAAACCGTTTGAGAAACACGCTGGAAAATAAATACTTGCATTAAAAAAAAAAGAATAAATAAAATTGGATTTGAGGGAAAATAGCAAATAGCCCTATTCTATAAGCTGGTTTTAAAGCACTAGCTATGTTCACTGGTTCCTCTTTCAATATGATGCCCCAGTTTCGCAGAGGACAAACAAGTTGGAGATGGATGGAAGATGCTCACAGTTGGATGAGCTGAACCGGAATAAATAACAAGTATATATATAGATCTATAAAGGCAATATAAATATTTTTACAGTAAACATTTTTTTTCCAAGTTTCTGCTATTCATTACAATGTAAAACTACCGAAATAAAGCCGAATAAATTGCAGTAGCCTGTTAATACTGATCCAGGTCCATCGAGGTCATTTTAACAAACGATAACTGAGACGACGGACTGCGTTAGTAAAAGCACAAAAAAGCAAAACAACAAAATCCAATTATAGGCCTACTTTTTGTTGGGTAAACATGGTAAGTATGCTATAACTTGCTTCTGGCTTTTCATGTAGATCTGTATAAATAATGGATATACGAGCAACTGAAATGATTCATAGCCTAATTACTAAGTTAAGGCTGTAGTTCACTTCATGGCCATAGGTACAGTAGCTACAATCTCATGAACACTAATCAAGTCTTTCTTGTGTGTATTTAGCCTGTGACAAGGTCATTCCAACATCAAAATAACCTGATCAGAGAAAAGCTGGCCACAGTCTTGAGCTTTCAGCTCTTAGAGGCTTTAGTCTTTATTTCAGCTTGATCAACAACGCGGTCCCATCAGTATCATGGTTTCAATGTAAGATGGCTTGGCCGAGGAGCTGGCATCGCCATTAAGACTTTGACCTCTGAGAGCAGCTCATGTTATTGTGTGCTTTATAGATTCAGTCTTGGGAACTGTCCTCATGCTGTTGTGTAAATCAGATTCATTTTTACAGAAGGTATCTAAAGATCTGCTCTATTTATGCGTATGAGTGGGGGAAAAAAACCTGAATAGGCCACAGGATCAGTTCACTTGTGGGCTTTGTATATTATTGTAATTCAGCTGACATCCTTCCTTGACTTGTTTAATGTATAATTCACAGGTTTAATGTGTCACAAATGTGTTTGTCAGTAAAATAGATATAGATATGGATTATAAGAAATATAAAAAAGAAAGATGTTTTACTCCCTCATAGTTTCTTCTATGAAACACAAAATATCTACACAATAAAAAGGAACAGTTTACAAAATATTTTGCACCTGTGTGTGTGTTCTGCAGAATATAGCAATATATAAAGGTTTAAAACAGTATGGTGCCGAGTTAATAATAGAATTTTCTTTTTTTTTTCAACTTCCCTTTAAGGAAAAACACATACAGTAGTCTATTTTTCTAACTTTTAATAGAATTTATTAAATATCTTGTAATATTTGTAATCGTGACCTCAGTAATTTTTTTGAAAAGCAGGTTATTGGCAGTTGAATATTTATGTAGCATGAAAGATTGCAAAATATCTTAATTTACTGAATAATCTCTTCATTGTGAGAAAGTCTTTAATTTGACATTTGCACAGACAACTCATTGTAGAGTCAACAAGAAAAATCTTTTAATCAAAAGTAATTGATTTAAATGTCATCACTGAGCGACATGTGAAAGCCTATTACAACAGAGAAAAAAGACTGAAAAAGAATTTAGCTACATAAATATTTCAATGACAAGGTGTAATTTTTTTTAGTTAACTAGGTACAGTTTCCCACATTGCGCCTGCAACAGTCATTTTATGAGCACCAAACTGGATAATTGACAGTATGAAGTGTTTTTAAAACCAGCGGGAGGTGTACCACACATTTACAGAGAGGACACAATTATTGCTGTCATCTATAAAGTCCATACAAAGATTTTTATCAGTAGCAATATGTCAAAGCATAGGCACTAAGAATCGGGACTGATATAAACCTGCAGACAAAACAGACTTGCACGCTTCTGAGCAACAACTCTGTCAAAATCAATGAAACAATAAATCAATCTATAATTACTGTAACTGTACCTTTGGTTTCCATATCATAAAGGTTTGCAATTAATTAATCTATAATCTTAATACATATTTTTAGAAAATGCATAGAATTTGATAATAACATCCATTATTTTCTTTCTCATCCACCATTAAACTCCATCTCATTTACAATTAATAAAACAAAGGACAAACCACACCTTTTCGGAATTAAAATGAATTAAACACATGTTTTTTATTAATTATATAAGAATATAAATAGACACACATTTCTATAAGTGTAACTGTAGTCATATACGTTTCATTTTAAGTGTACTTGCGCATCCTGTTCACAGCCTCAGTTCAGATTCTAATTTGGAATTAGATTAGATTGGAATTAAAAATCAAAAAATCATTTCTGACTAGTACCTAACCCTGGTTTGGAGCTTTGTTCATTTAAGTGCTGATATGTGTTTACCTTGTTGACAACTTGTAATAAAAGTTCCCCACAGCTAACAACAACTCAGCTCCTCGCAACAGCATTAGAAACACTCCACCCTCTATAATTGTGTATGGGAGGTTATATTGTTTCAGCATCTCACATAGAGTGTAGATTGCAAGTTGATGAGCCTTAAGAGTCAATCATAATGCAATAACCCAGTGCAACCAATTGTGTTCTACTGTAACTCCATTACACCGACCTAGAGAAAATTAAATAAAAATAAGGTCTGAGTTGCAGCCAAAGGGAACCATAACGAAAACTCTATTACCACACAATGTGCTGCAATTTTTGTTTATATATTAGTTTTTCTATGTATAGACCTATATGCAATGTTCTCAATGAAGAATATGAAGGATGTATTTGTAATTCTTGTTCTTGTTCTGTTCTACAAAGGACATGCACACATATATATATATATATATATTAGAACAATATTAGATCCATAGAACAAGAACTCGTTGTTTTAATAATGAACATATAATGCCTAATCATTTTTTCTTCCTCATCTGCATAGCTGTTGCAATAACACTTGACCTTAAATTACTGCAAGTGTTTTAAGTCCTTGAGCAGCATGCACAATGCCTCATCTTCAACCCAAACTTTCATCAGCTGAAAGTCACATTGTGCTCCAAGGACCTTAATGTTCAACAAAAGAACCTCTGTTTGGTTACCAATAGTCCTTTTACATTTAGATCAGAGAAAATATGAATACTATTAATTGCTCAAGGAAATAGGAAGGAAGCACAAACTGTATTCAGCAAACGGCTGCAAATGTAACAGAGGATTTCTCAATCTTACCCCCAAAAAAAGTCCCCAATCTCAAATCACCATTTCCTGTTCATTAAAAATCAGTGATCTTTTGCTTCACAGATTGTGTTCCCCTGCCTTTGGTTGTTCTGGCACGGCTTGTGAGTGCTGCATCGAAAATCCTCCTCAGGCGGCCAGAGGAACATCAGGAGTGACCCGGAGGCGTCCCACATACAGCGGCCATAATGAAGAGCAGGGAGCTTTGGGAGCTTTCAGCTCAGTGAGCTGTGATGGTGGGGGAGAACTATTCAAAGCCTTATTGAAACATGAATACACTGAGAAGGGTGCCTCCTGTGAGGAACAGGGGCCAAATATCAGGCTGCAGGAGCCGTGCAGTCTTTCTCTGCCATGCCACAAATGTGCGCTTTTTATCCCCCCAAGGTTGCAATTACCCTTGCTAAAGCTGTTTCAAGTAGTATTGTGTTTTGGTGACAAATGTTTTTTTAATTTCCACATGTATTACTTTCAAGATCTCCAACCTGCACTTCACCAACCAGATAAACATACCCGCAAACCATCGGAAACACCTCGACTCTGAATATTGTTGACACAAGACACGAGATTCCTCCCACTAGAATTCTTGAACCAAATGAGTCAGGGGATAGATTGAGATGAAAGGAAAGCCAGAAACAGAACTGAGTCTGGAGGAGAAAAGGCTTTACTATTTATTTGCCTTTTTTAGTACAACGAATTTAAGAAAATGTCCTCCACTGAAATCTCCAACCACGGAGCATGCTAACAAAAACAGTTGTGACAGATTCGCAACAATTTGGAAATCATTGGGCAAAGTGGTACACCCTGCTGAAAAAAACAAGCTTATGCTGCATGGTTAGTTATGTTTTGATCTTGGGATGCTGGTCATTTTGCTGGTTTATCCTGGTCCTTTGCCAGCACGTGACCAGCAGAAACCAGCAAAAAGACCACCATAAACCAGCAAATGACCATCATAAACCAGCTTAAACCAGCATCAAAACATACCTTTCAGCAGGGCGACCAAAGCTTGGAATCAAACTTTTACAAATCACACAGTTATAGAATGAGAAATTAAAATGAATAGCTCCAAAAAGGGGGTTTTCGCAGCAATGGCTTAGATACTATTCTTGGATCCCCAAAGAATCTTTGAGTGAACAGAATGGATGAATGAATAATTTAAACATCTGAAAAATCTAAAGAATGTTTTTGCTCTCTAAAGAAACTTTATGTAATGGGAAGGATCCATAGATGATAAAAGCTCTTCATAGATGCCAATAAAGAACCTTATTATACTGTATTTTGTTAAAACAAGTGGATCTTCACGGGCAAATTCAAGTAGCATTCTGTCATGCGAACAACCTCGCTAGCAACTTGACACCAGACAGATATTTTAGCCATAATACCTTTCTTAGTGTTTGAAGGGTGAAAAATGGCTCCCCCGAAGCCAGACTTGGTATTTTCCAATGATGTGTCAGCTTTCCCCCTGAAGTCCAACTTCTTATTACTTTGCTTCTTATTTGCCAACGTTATTGTTTCAGCCCACTGCTTTCCCGAGATGAACCAGCAGCTATTATTCAGAGCGGAGGAATTAATTGGTGAATCTCTCATATGCTTTGAGAAATGAATAGATCTACATAATCAATTACACAGTGTGGGATGCTGCCAACAAAACTTTGGAGAAATGTCTGCTTCATGACAAAAGAAGAACTGTGGGGAGCGCAGGCAGAGAACGAAACGAACCCTGACAGGGTTGTATCGGAATTTCATATGAGGCAAAAAATATGTTATGGACTAGTCTGACTGTTTGCCCGCTTCTACAAAACTACTGCTCCACTTTTCTAGAGGCCCAGCGTGGAAGCTGTTAAGCATCAACGCAACGGTTTCCTCTGGCTGCTGATGAAACATCATGACTTGTAATGTTATGGCAGATGGTTGGGTTTTTATCACGTGGATGATTCTTACTGTGCCAATTAGTGTTTAGAAGAATCTGAAAGTGATAATCAAGCTTTGTTTCAGCTGTTTCGTATCATATTGTAGATATTATGATATTGCATGCCTACTCTGAAATGTTATTGGGAATTTTATTGACTCTCTCAGGAGTAAAACTGTAATTTAACTTAAGCTTGGTTACAATGGATATGACTCACGCATCCGAGAAAATCCTGTATAATGAGACCTTTATAAAGAGGTTAATTATTCATTCCATTTTAAACTGAACTGCAATTATATATGTCATATAAATTAAGTAAATATACTCAAGCAGTTATTCCCCTTAACGTATACACTTGCATTGCTCATTTTTATTTTTGCACTTTATTTCCTTCATGTGAAAACACGCACTGCCAATTCATGGCAAGTTTTTTTTAATCAGCTTTAAGGCTGTTATTATTTTTTCTCTCACACACACAGTCATCATACAGTACATGTGAACTTGAGAATGTTTTACAGATTTGTAGCATACCATTCAGCCGTTCTTGGATCCTACCATGGAAAAAAAAATTGACAGGATCTATTTCACATGTCTATTAGAGAGCTGACATTTACATGTTTGTCTTCAGGCTCTAACATTAGGCCAGCACTGATGCAGCCTAATTTCCTCTGTCAAGATGCCATGGTGCCTACGAGCGATTCGGGCGTGTGGCGTCTCTGTTCCGCTTCATCCCCTCACACCTGAGGCATTGCAGTCCCTTCAAGCGTATCAAGGACCATTTCACAGTCCACAAAAATCTAAGCCAGATCTAATTATAGTATAAAATAGTATCAAAGTTATATATTGCACAGACTGGAGATGTGCTTTCTTTAGAAGAAATTAATCTTTTTGAGGCTAATAGTCACATTCGACCTTAGTACATTTATTGCATAATGTCAAGATGCCAACATTTAAAAATTTGTCCCTTGTTGAATAGTGAGTTAGTTTATATTATAGTTCATTCAAAAATTCAAATACGTTTATTATTTGCTTTCAAATCTTTTTGACATTCTTCTTTATGATTATTTCAAAATAAAGCCCAAGCTAATTTTTTTTTCCATTCAGTGGAGGCAAATAGCGGCTGCATGATAGTTTGAGATACTCTAAAATGGTGGAAGAGGTAAGTCACTTTTAGATCTGAATCTGGATCTGAATCTATTCCTTTATTTCCATTAGTAGCAGTATAGGCAAGACAAAATATTGGATATAGCTTTATTTGGCATTTGCATGTTTTATTATTTAAATGAACCAGTTAAAAGTAATAGTTCCATACTTAATTTCAGTGGCTTAACTTCTAGTGCAGCTAACTTGTTTAAATGGATAGTGTCACTGTAGTTTAGCTACTTTAAAACTTTTGAAGCTTCAAGCTAAACATATTTTAGATTATCTTTCCCACTATTCCTACCAGTGGGTGTCATTTTCTTGTGCACAATACACACATTCACAGTATTTAGCAGTATTTAGCTTATTTATCCTAAATAAGACTAAGGTCAGGAGTTTTTTTTTATTAAGAATAGCAGCATTTCTTCTTAATACATGGCTTACATTATTTCATTTTAAATTCTTAATTAAAGTTAACAGCATTTTCCTTTTGTACCTATTTCTTTTTATAACAAGCTTTTTACTGAGAAGAGGTTTCTTTGTATCTGATGTTTTCACAAAATGTGGTTTCAAGCCAAATAGGTCGATTTCTGAGTGTGAATAATCTCTGGAGCACAGTCTGGAGTTTATTCGGAGCCTCTTAATCTGTTAGCAATGATTATGCAACACATAGTTGATCTAACTGTTCAATTTTATTCTCAAATTTATTGCGTAATATATTGTGAAACATATTTGAATGCAGTAGGAACCTACAACACTTTGCATAAGCATACAAATACTTAAATGCTATTGTTTGTTGTATTCTATAGAAAGTTAGTCCCAAACACCCAGAGCAATAACGTGTGCCTATAATTATAACACAATATCTTCTCAAGGCATCTGGTTGTTTACCCCCAAATCTCGTAGCTAACGTCATTTTACTAAATTTAGCACTCTTAAATTGAAACCTATGCTGAGAAAATGACCTTAAATGAGATTTTGAGAGCATGTTTCATTTTATTCACCCCCTCTGCTTCTCATTCAGCACACTTGTGGTGTTCGCCCGAGCCATGGCTGGATTTGTAAGCGAATTTTAAATCAAGGCGCTTCTTCCCCAGCAGTGCTCCTGTTTTTCAGAGACAATGCTCCAGCGCCACATGAATCCTCTGGGCCTTTCGTCTTTTTCCTTTGAACACTACACCAACCACTGGGCCCTCGGCTGCCCCAGACCTCCAACACAGTCTATGCAAATATCCAACCAGAAGCCGCTCTCGCCGTACGGATGAGAGACCAGATGCATCTGAAAGTATCAGTGTTTCTCACGAGAGGCCGAAACGGTCCCTTAAACGGGCATATGGCGGCAGCAGATGTGGCTGTTTGGAGGTCAGTTCTGAGAGGTTGGATGAATACGCTTTGGATTTAGTTGTTTTTCTCGAAAGAAGAAGAAATTTCACAGAATGTTCACAGCCAATTAGAAGAAGATGAAAGCCTTCTCACAGTCACCTGACTGAGACTGTCTCTTCTCCAAAGTCAGTGTGCTTTGACTTTCTGACTTTGACGACAAGTAATACCTATGCATTAGCATGACACTCTAGAACTACAATTCTGATCACACTCATGAATTCTTAAACGACTTTAGGTGCTTGTGCAGCTAAAATATCCCCCTATTTTGCCAAATTCATAGACCAGAGAGTTTTTGATTGTATGCCTCAGTAAATAAGTAATATCAAGTAAACCACATTACTCAAATGGTGAATATAACTAAATGGCAAAAATGTGCAATGTGTCGTTATGGTTCAGTTCAGTTTAATAACTATCCAATTTCATTGATTATGGAACAAGTTTCATTCAGCTCTACAGAATAAAATCATGTCAGTTCAGTGTTGATATGAAAATATGAAACTGATTCCATTCAGCTATTGTAACAATGCCAGCTATGGTTTCTCGCGCTCTTGTTTCCTCGCGAGCAGGCAGGACATGGAGGCAGAAATATATTCCGAACTGGGATATTTATTAAGTGCTAGACAACAAAACAAGGAAAACGCAGAGAGCGTCGCAGAGCTCCACAAGCGACAAACATCGACAAACTTTAACATCCGACAAACGATCAAGACATGGGGCGTGAATTTATACAACGACTAATCAAACACAGCTGGAGAAAACATGGCTGGCAGGGAGTGAACACTAATGACAAGGGCGGGGTTACAAATGAGAGACAACATGGGGATACAAAAGGTAAACAAGAGCACATGGAAACAAAAAGGCACAGACAGGGCACACCTACATCGTGACAGCTATAAAGTATCTCTACTGAGGATAACTGCCATCATCCAGCTTATTTAAAAGTTACGTTTTGTTCTCATTCGATAGTTTCAGCCCAATTAAATTAAGTCAAGTCTACATTACTATTGGTATTCAGTGTCTTTTGTACCTCAACTATGCAAGCCAAGACGACAATAGCTGGATTGAAGCAAAATCACCAAAAATGTGAAGCAAATATGTGTGTATATGTGTGTTTCCCTCAGATTGTTTGAATGAATGATGGTGGTATTGATAGTCTAGTAACCAACAGTAAATAAAAAAAAAATGTAAAGACCAAGTATCAGCCAATTAGTCCTGCGTGTTTAATGTTCAGAATTTATTTGCATCTCCCATTCCATATACACACAAGTTAAAAACCTGACACTTCAAAATGTGCAGGGTGGAAGAAACTTCATCAGGTGACAGAAATGGAGGGAAAAAAAATTGGGGGAGACCACGCTGAGTCACAGAATATACTACAGGAAAAAATAAGGTCATTGTGCACTAAAGACATTCAGTGTTTATTTAGTCTACCAGTAATCTTGCCAATGGAAATTAAACAATGAAACCAGCTCTGTAACTTCAATATTGTACGTAAAGCATATTAGGCATACATCATCCTAATGCTGTACAGGTCAAAACACAGAATATAAAGAAACAGGTAAGGTAATCATACACCAAAGACAGTACAAATCACTGCCCTTCATTTATTCATTGATGCACTTGTTACTATGAAAAGCTTTCAGTGAAAACTCCTACTTTGCATTTTACTCTCTCTGACTGAAAGGAGCCAATTAACAGTTGAACTGCTTCTAATCTACGTATCTGATGACTCACAACAGAACTGATTTCTTACAATGTTGATAACACCAAAACAGACTCACTTAAACAAATAAACATTGCATTAACAGCTAATTTCTTTCGGTCTTAACGTACTGCAGATAAAGGAGGGCACCGTCTTCTAAAGTCAAATCTAGAAGCAGAGAACAATCCACTGGTGTACAGTATCATTTATTTAGCCATCTGCACAGGTTGTCAGAGTTTGCTCACAAGGCATCTGTTCAACGTTTGGGAAACTTCTCTCACTCACAGCTAACCTACGGGTAATGAATAAATGATTCTGAGTATGTCACATGTGACATCCATCAACACTTGTGTAAGAGACTTTCAGCGCTAAGCGCTGCTCTAGATGCAGCTAATTAAAATTTTTGTGATAAAATAATTAGCCTCACTTGCAGACAATGGGCTGGAAAATTCCTCTTCCTAATAATTAAAATAAGAAGATAAGAAAGTGGGAAATAGTCTTTGTGGAGAGTGTGGCAGCAATCCATTGCAGCTGTGCAAAGCATGCTGGGTACATGTTTGACAATTATTTTGTAACAATATGCGTCATTGAGAAAATTATAAATGCATCAATACATGAACACCACCAGTATAATATCCACAAAAACTGATTAAAGTGGCTGCATTTACTACTGGAATAGTTTTATAATCGTTTTAAAGGCATTATTGGTTCCCTGCAAAGGTGAAACCCATTCTCTCTCTAACAGAATATTCTTGCGAGAACAAAAGCGAGATTCCCTGTTGAATAAGAGCTTTTCTTTGCTTTGAAATAAATGACATTTTGTCAAACCTGATGCTCAATTATCTTAGGAAAAGGGCTCTGTGGGGTTTCTCGAGCAAAAGTGCAGTGAGACCTGACAAATGTGGTGTACGATAAAATTGGAGATTGTCGCAAAAAGACATATGAATGCACATCAAAAATGACTGCAGTGACAGTTGTGAAAATATTGCACTTTAACACATTGCAATGCAATATTGTTAATCAAAATAAAACTAGCGTTTAGCATCAGCCTTCTTACAATGCCAGTTTGGGTAGCATTCAAATCCGAGCAGGATCCAACACCCACTAAACATCTCTGCGTGTTTCCATGCTGTGAAATTTTATGACCCATGCAGGCAGTCTTAGAATGATGTACTATCTGCCAAAGATGGTCATGATCTAATGCAAAATGTTCCTTTAATGATCCAGCACCTTATATACTGTCTCCTGTTGACATATTATTGTATTTAGGCTGCATGAAGCTTCACTCCTTCTAAGACCGCAATTTAACTTTCTCTTGTACTGTATTGCTTAAATCTATCAAGACCAAGAAAATGGGGGGGGGGGACGGCATGTTATGATAAGAACAAGCTTATTGCAGAGGCTCTGATAACTACTTGTGGATTATTCTTCTGCTATTGAAGGGAAGCGTTGTTGCAATCACATCAGTTAACAAAGAAATGTTGAGACGTAAGACAAAGAAATCACGTAGGATAAAAGCAAAAGGCTTTCTCGTTACTTTCTTTTGGGAAATCCTTGGAGAGTTCTCTGTTCTTTTAATCTCCTAAAGTCTAAATGAAACAAACAGTTACTTATTTAATTTTTTAGAAAGTCATTTATGAAAAAGCCTGTGCTCTCAGGCCTTATCTTCACAACTTGGGAGCCAAGAAATGTGTTTTCAGTCATTAAAGTCGACTGCTTAGACATCGGTGGAGAATTTACCTATTCAGAGCCCAGTTTAGTCTACTATCAATCTGGCCAATAGAAATAAAATCAGCTCTGTGACTACAAATGGATATTAAATATGCAGAATCAGAGTATAAGCATATGTGTGCTCAATCGTTATTGTACAATAAACTGAAAAAGCCATACTCAGTCAGTTACGCTTTAATATACGTGAACATTTCCCTCAGAATGCAGTTTTGCCAATGGAATCTTCATGCACCAGCAGACTAACAGGCTCTTGTTCTATTTAATAGAATGAAGGTAAAAAAAAAAACCTCTTATACTACTCTTGTCTTATAATGACCCTGTTAGGTACCAATTATTCACTGAAAGCATTGGAAAAGATATCTGGATCGCTTCCATATCATCCCATCATTGTTTGTTTTAACGATACCTCACAATCATTTTAGAGTGCAATTATTTTAAAGCTTATTAAACAAAGAGGTTGTTAGGTGAGACTTTGGGAATACGGCTTAATTTAGCTTATCTCATTAACAAATCTGAATCTTTCCTTTAAAGGAAAACGTGAGTATAAGACATGCTGTTCGTGTTTATTTTCTTCAGGGGATTCGTGAAAAAGTAGCTACAAAGTTTTCCAAGCCTCCTACTGAGTCTTCATTCCTGTGCGTGAAGATATGAGAGGTGTTTGGCTTGATTTTGTGTAATTCTTGCAAGTCCAGGGGGTTTCAGGCTTTAAACACGCTTATTGATACAAAAGGAGTGTTTTCAAATGGATTGTGATTATGCTAATGAAATACATTCGGCGATAGGCTAACGGCTACAAATGAGCAGATTTCATCTCCAATTATTCAAACCGTGGACCACAACGTGGCAACCTCTGATGTCCCTCAGATGTACTTTTTAGTCCGTTCTTGCAAACAAATTGGAAAACATAAAAGCAATGCGATTAATAAAAAAAAACCCAACACAACCTAAAGCATAATGGCTACTTTGCTAATGTTGAATTCAGTCTAATGCACTGCTATTGGGCAAACACAAAAATCTTCTCGGCATGGGGTATGCGCGTGTAATTGATCAAGAGAGGGAATGAGAGAGATCTCCCATTCACAAACGCTCTGAGTCACTCCATGTCAGCCTCATATTTACCAAACTCCTTTTCAGTGGGGCTGGTTGTTGTGTAAGCTCGAGGCAGGCAGCTGCATGTAAATGAAGCAGCGTGTCTTTGTATGCCTTTGTTAACGCCAGGTTTCGCGAGATATTTTAAGATCTGGAGCAATGCTGAGAAGGTCTGCCGGTACTGTCTGACTCTTAAAAATGTATAGCACTTCTGCAGGTCATGATTTAAAGGTGGTTATGTCTGTATCTTGCAGATGTGCACACACACACACACACACACACTGTTGTGTCTGTGTGTGTGTTTATAGAGATTCAGGGCTCACTAAAAGCACAAACCTTTACAATTCACAATATAAAACAAGGTTTTCCTGCCAGTGTCACTCATTAATCATTTAATACCATCTAGCGTCTTAATAGCTTCTGTTTCAATACCTCTTACAGATATACAAGGTTTTATCTGCATTTATGAACAGCATCAACCCCCATAACATTAGCAGGATACCTCTGATTAATGTTAGTGCCATATTAGGAGGCAAATAAGATACAGGTATGCATTAGAGATCGGTATAGCAGAACGTGTATGTGCTAAGAATTGCTAACCAGCATTTGTACAGCAATAATGAAATGTCTTAAAGGTGAAGTGCCATTTCTGACCACTAGAGGCATCAAACAGCTGGAAATGATGACTGATTTCTAACAAGTTTCCAGAATATTATATTGACCTGCTACTGGTCAAACAAACAAGCAAACTAAGGGATATTAAAAGTCACAATGTTATGCTAAAGTCGCTTACTTGTTGAGTTTATATTCTCTAATATATATAATTATAGATATTTAGTCATACTTGCTTCCCTGCTTGCATCACCATATCACATTTATGTACAAAAATAAATAAATCATATGTATTCCCAGCACAGAGGTACAAATGTTTTCCAAGAACAGTCAACTGTGCAAATTCAATAGTCTCATTGATTCTCACATTAAACTCAAATGTTGTGTCCTCCTTAAAAAAAAGAATCCAGGTCATTTACTGTTTCTTATTTAACCCTTGATATAAATTATAAACGTATATAATATATACACTTTTTTGATAAATTTGATACATTTTTATTGATTAATAAGAATCAAATAAATCCTTCCTATCAAGGAATCTTAAAAATTATTAAACAACAGAACCTTTTTTTCAACAACTAATAACAAGAAATGTTTCTAAGGCATCATGTAACGCTGGATACTGCAGTAATGGCTTGTGAAAATTCAGCTTTCTCATCAAAGAAATAACATACATGTATATAATACATAAAATAAATATATAACATATATTTATTTTACATAAATAAAAATATGTTTATTTATTTAAATATTTATATATTTATTCAAATATATTTATTTTTCACACATAAAATAAATAAAATATGAAATTTATTTTTTGATCAAATAAATGCTGCCTTGGAGAACAGTCTCTCTGCGAATTATTAAAAAATCACTGATTAATACCGTGGCATTTCAAAAGAATTATCCATATTATAACTTGACTCAAATCCAAACCAGGGATGTTTTGTTTCATTTTAGCTCAGCTTAATGTCTACTTACTGATGCCATCCAATTCAGCAGGCAGTACACAAGCAGGACTAATTAGTGTGTTAAAGTATGTGAACACATCCAGGTCCTGCCTTGAACAATGACTATTTAGAGACTCTTAGCTGAATAATAAATAACGAAAGAAATAGAGCAGGGTTGCTGTCAGGAAACTGCCTGCTACATATCTATTTGTCTGAGCTTTTTAATATAGCACAGATAATAACAGCACTTTAGAAATCATCCTGAAATATATGTCCTAATGTTTTATTATTTATTAAATACATTTTATTGCTCAGTATATATATATATATATATATAGTATATAGTAAATAGTGTGAGTAGTACAATAGACAGCTAACATTATTTCAGTTTGACAGCAAAGCTGTTTGGAAATTCTGGATCACTGCTCATTATATCATATATAAACAAAATGAAAACTTGTCAATCGCAGACCCTTTCACATTGTATTACACACATTCCTGTCATGAGCGGCGGGGATAAAAACAGCTATGAAAACATGCAGTGGCAACATGTTTTTACCATTCACCACAAATAACTGTAATCTAAGACTTAAGTTATAATGTTACAGAACATGTAAATGCTAAGAGGAAACTAAGAGTACTGCTAAACTTTTCAGGAAGAAAAACAACAATAAACAGTTTTTTTCAGTCATAAGTGTCTGAGTTAGTAAATTGTTAATCTTAGGTATTGGAAAGGATTAGGGATGTAGAATAAGGTCATGTACAATAAGACATTAATATGTTATTACTGTAATTACTACTAATGACTAATATTCTATATGGATGCTAATAAGCAACTAGTTAAGAGACCCTAAAATAAAGTGTTACCCATTATTGTCTTACATTTTGTAATAACATAAAAATCTTTACTTTCATTAGAATTGAATGCATAGATGAATACAATTAATAATTTATGTATATCTAAAAAACGATCCTACTTTCCTTATGACTTTATCCAGTTAATATTGAGTCATAATGTTTCATTTTTAGAGTTTTTGAAGTGATTCTCAAAATAAAAAATCCCCTTCTGATATCTCATCCTCTAAATCATACATTTCCTTTTAATATGGCACTAAAATGCTGTTACACTGCAGACCAGTTAACATCAGTGTCACTAAAACATTTCAACCCTGACGTCACTGTCAATGACATTCTGGCATTCTTCAATAGATTCAGAGCACTTTCTTTCTCAATACTACATTTTGACTTATTCGTTAAGCAACTGCCTGGCAGAGGAACACTGTGTTATCAACTTGGCTCTTCCACCAAAAGATAGTTTGCCATAAAGGGCATGAATGGAAAGGGCAAATGGACTTGTAGGCTTTTTTTCAATTTGTTTTCCATTTGTAAGTTCCCTCCACCAGCAGAGATAAGGCACTCTGCATCTTTGAGATGAAAACAGGGGAGGCGCAAAAAAGGTCCAGACTTGTGAATAAATACTCACAATGTTGTTGTTCCCGTCAGCACTTCAACAGCAACTCTCTAATGATCACCAGGAGACCAGTGTACAGAGTCAAGTGGCAACGGTGTGCAGCATAATGATGCTAATTCTATGAATATTAATGATTTTTTACAGAATTTAGTTTATTTATTTATTTATGATCAATACTCATTAAATGAGCTGAGGTAACACTGGCATGTTTCTTTTTCTCTCTCTTTACAGTGTCCTGACAGAACACATCGGACTGCATCCCTTGGAGAGGGCAGATCAATTGCCCGGTCTTTATTGATAAAATGACACTGCTCTCCCTCCCCGCATACAGCCCTGCAGCGGCTGCACACGAAAGGTAATGGAACCAGATGGAGGAACATATAAATGCCCCATGCTGCTCACCTGGGGGTGAATTTATACTCTCAAAAGGATTATTTCTTTCCGATCCCTCTGCGAATAGTTTGGAGATATTAATGGGGTAATTTGTGCTGTGCATCTCCCGGGGAGCTTCATGGGAGAACTCCGGGAGGATTCATTCCTCACTTTTGGAGGAACTTATGCAGCTGGACTAAAGCTGGACTCATTAAATGTTGAAATTACAGCCACTAGGCTCCAGAAAAGTGGGATCACTACATGTCTGGTGCCAGTCACTGGTGGCGCAGGGTCGCATCCAGCTCACAGTCGCAGTGTGAGAAACCACATCAGTCAGCGCCGTGTCGCGTCCTCTCATTTAGAGGTTGATGAATGCCACCCAGGAACTGAAAGATGAAAACTTCGTGCTGTCTGGGAATATTTCGGATGGCACGGTTGATGGAGTAAACGTGGCAGAGTCATATCGCATGCTGCTCTCAGCAGAGGGTCCAGAGACATGCACCAATTAAATGCAGCCTGCGATCACCTTGAATGGGCACAGGGCAGTGGTCTGTACAAGCATGCTGTGTTCTGACAAATAATGATTATCCTCAGTCTACGAGAGCATAAGACCAAGGAGAACAGATGTAAGCAATATAAAAGTGCACTGATGTTAAAATTCGAGTGTGTTTACGTGCATTTAAAAAAGCTTGATTTCGAAGGATTGGCTCTACCAACGGCCCTTTTTTATGAATGCACTACACTGAAAACAATGGTGTAGAAGGCATTTTCAGTAACACAATAAATTAAACATGAAGTAGAAAAACGGAAATAGTATTTTTGGAAACATTTTAGTTTAGGCACCAATTCTCACCAATAACTTGCTACTAGCATGCATATTACTAGCATGTTGGCTCTTTATTAGTACTTATAAGCACATATTAATGCCTTATTCTGTATGAACATATGTTAGATTGCTTAATCT
>JAUMHI010000054.1:17479157-17519577 GCA_032359435.1 Enteromius unitaeniatus | reverse complement strand
AGAGGAAATAAGAAAATTGTATTCATACAAACAACATCAACCCAATGTATTCAGATGTTATGTGTTTTTATTTTTTTTATTTTTTTATGAATAGTAAGGAAACATTATTGTTGGTTAGGTTGGTTAAAAGAAACATGCACATATGATTGTCTAGATGTGGTTTCAGTTTCACAAATAGTATCAGCACTAACTGTGAAAAAGAGGAAGTTATTTCTAAAATGTACAATTTTTACACTATATATATCATACACAATATAAGTATACTGCCAAAAACACAATGCAGAGTATGCATAGAAAATACTGAGAGACAAGACTAACTAAAAGTATAGCAATGCCAAATGTCTTCTAAATAAAAATAAACAATGATGCTGAAACATCTGTCTTAGATGATGGCGCCATCATAGATCTAATTAAGCCTTCTGTATGATTTTGGCATAGTTTCTTGTATTTCAAATACATAACCAGGGGAAATTTTTAATCACAGTCTAGAGTGGAGCTTGTTGCTTTCTCTGTCCGATATGATCTGTTCCTCACTCTCCTCAGGCAGGGCAAGTACTTCCCAGCGGCGGCACGAAAGTCTCTGCGGAGAAAGATGTAAAACACAGGATCCAGCAAGCTGTTAAGGCTCAAAAAGCCCCGTCCTAACTGATAGGGCACAAATACAGCCTTCTCCCAAACGCACGGACTGCTGTGTATCAGCAGTCCCACATACTTCACACAGCCGATGAAATGATAGGGCCCCAGCACCATGACAAACACGGCCACCAGAAGGGTGAGCAAACCCCTGATACTCCTCTTCTCCTCGGATAAAAGCGAATTGATTGCCATCAGCGAGCGGACAGTCTCTCTGTGGAGACCAACAATGAAGCTCAGGGGTATGATGAAGGACACAAGCAGAGTAATCAGCCTGTAGGTGATAAAACTGCCCTCTGAGGGATACTTCTCGATACAAAGAGTGTAATTTTCCTGCTTGGGAAAGAGCTTGTCGAACGCGATGGCAGGTGGCACCGCAATTAGAATCCAAATGCCGAGTGCTATCCACCGAGCAAACCTCAAGTTACGGAGATGCTTGAAACTGAGAGGTCTGGCGATGGCCAAGTGACGTTCTAGAGCGATGATACACATGAAGAAGATGCCCGCATAAATGCTAATGTAAAAAAACAAACCCATGAACTGACAGCCCCGGGGTCCAAAGCGCCAGTAGTGTCCATTTGCATAGTAGTCTATCCACAAAGGCAAAGTCAGCAGTTGAATTAGATCTGCGATCAGAAGGTTGATGACATACACTGGCAGGACATTCTCTGACTGGATGAGTCTATACAGCCCAAAGAGCGCTAACAGGTTTAAAGGAGTGCCGATAATGAAGAAGAATCCATAGAAGACGGGAAGAAAGATGCCATCTTGACTAAAGTCGATTCCACAAGCATTCCCCACAATCGCTGGGGCGCTCAGGCTGGTGAGGGCACTAACGTTGAGGTGATTCTTCATTATTTGTCTATGACAGAGTGGTATTGTGTTGTTTATATGGTTTTAAATCATATTCACCAAACAAAAATTCTGCCATTAACAATGTTTTTTATCTAAAGCACCAACTAAGTATATGCACCATTAACATTTACAGAGCAAGTAATTCAAAACGCTGTAAGGGGAATTCACTAAGAATGAATTGCAGTATTTTAACTCCAATTCACATATAGAATCATTCAATTCAGGTAATGCTGTGAATATGCCCACAAACTGTAAATTCACATTCTTGTATTTGATTGATCATCTCAGTGGTTTCATTTAATTTAATTTAATCCAATGCAAACTATTTCAGTGCATTTCGTGCCTAGTTAAACTGCACTGCACTTGGTTAATGAAAAAACATGTTTACAAAAGTGGCAAAATTCTTCAGTGAATTCACCCTTAAAAATTCTCATTGGGCTAATAACCTAAATCCAAAGAATAAATATGGATAAATCAGAAATGTACTTACCTAATGTGTTTTGATATGAAACTTGAGTTTCACCAAATAACTGCTGACCACAGAAACAGCTCAAGTCACTTAATTTCCTTCAGGAATATGACCTCATACAATGCATATGAAAACATTAAAAAACCTATAAAATCAGCATATCTTAGTGTAAATGAGCTCAGCATATGACTAACATCAACTAACGCACAAGAGGAAATGTGTCAGTGAAATAGGATGTTACTGCAAGGCTTAGCCAACGTTTAACCAACACCCAAACCACTTTTTTTACCAGCACTGTCAGTATGAAACCAAATCTGAATGAAATATGCATGAAAAATAAATTAAATAATTATAAAAATATTAAAATATAATTAAGATTAACTTAATTTCCCTTTCAGTCAGGCATTATGATGTTACGTCACTGACTGATGTCATGGGGTACTGCCTGGGAGATCAATGGACAATGGAGAAAACGTCATGGGAATGTGCCCAGTGTTCCCACCACATGCTTTCATGATCAGGTGGTGAACTTGCAAGCGCTGCCTGCGGAGGAGGCAGACCCAACCCTTGAATTGCTTTGTCCCGTAGAACGCACTCTGAGTTTTAGAATTTCCGATCAGCTCCTTGTTTGCTTTGGGGGAAAGCAAAAGGAGAAGGCTGTCTCCAAGCAGAGGTTGGCCCATTGGGTGGTTGATGCCATCACCTCGGCCTATGCCGGTTTTCAACGCCATTCCACTGGATCTGAGTGCTTCGTCCATTTGTTCCAAAGGATTCATCTGGTCCTCCATTGCCCCTTAGTTCTGGCTAATGGTGTAGCTTGAATTATGTCTGACAGAGGTTTCCTTTCAGTCGGTCACTCCGAGTCACGTCGGTGACCGACGAATAGGAATCTCGCTTCGAGATGGCAAATCAACTCTGCATGTATATAAACACGCCAATGAAATTGGCATAATGATTAATATCCAGCTGCACCTAATCGCAGCGCGGGCATAAGTAGGTCAGCGGATTAAGCATTTATTCGCTTTTTGCTTCGGAGCCGAGCTTCATGCAACAGTTCCTGAGCATTTCTTACTCTGCATACCTGACGGAGAAGGCTGGTGTCACGGCGATTCAGCGGCGGTGATTCCAGTTGAGTGGCGGTCACATTAGTATTGCTCTTTTGTGAACCGAGTATCCATCTCGCCTGTGTGCTTCAGCCTTTATCTAAAAGAGCAAAGCCTAAAGAGACAGCCAGGTGCAGCCAGGTGGAGAGGTCTGTTGCGATGCAACTGTGTCCTCAGGCCTCTACCTCCAGGCAGGGTGTCCCGTCGCTCCCTTCCCGGGCCTGTAAGCATTCATCGGTGATGCTTACAAGGAATGCGGAGAGGCTGCCTCCTCCGTGCACACTATGGCGTTGCTGCAGGTCCATCAGGCAAAGGCACTGAAGGCCCTGCACCAGAATGGTCATGGCTCTGAAGTTCTTTTGGAACTCTTCGCTTTGTGCGACGAAGGTTACGGCGCAGGCTCTGGGTCGTGCAATGTCCACTATCTGTGGCTGTGTCTGGCCGACATGCGAGATGCGGACAAGACCTGGTTCTTGAAGATCGGCCTCTTCGGCGACGCGGTGGAAACCTTTGCCCAGCACTTTTCCGCCGCCAAGAAGCAGACGGAGGCCATCCGTCACATCCTGCCACGACGCCCCGCTGTTGCCTCCACCCGGGCACCGCTGACCCAGCCTCAGTCTGTTCGTCGCCGAGAGCGGCCCCCTGCTGTCCCCTCAGCTTCAAATTGGCCGCGTCAAGGAGCCGGCAGTCGGGCGCCCGCCCAGCCTGCCCAGGCCCCTGCAAAACCCGGTGGAAAGAGGAGATGCAAGAGGACCTAGGTTGAACTGCTTGCATTCATGATTCAAGCTGGTACTACTCCATATGAGATGGCTTCACGATCGAGTCCCGAGGTGGGCGTGGAGACGTGTCACCTTCCGGGTTCAGATAAGGCCGGCCCTCTATTCTTTTCTCTGTGGTCAGACCAGACGTTTCTTTGGGCAGGAGTGCCCCTAGAGCAAGTCTCCAGGCATGCTGTGGTGTTCACAAATGCCTCCACCACTGGGTGGGGAGCCACGTACTACGGGCATGCAGTGTCAGGAGTGTGGACGGAACCCCATCTGCATTGGCATATCAATTGCCTCGAGCTGTTAGCAGTACGTCTAGCTCTGGGGTGCCTCAAAGAGCACCTGACGGTTCAGCTGATATGGGAGAACTTCAGAGCCGCGCAGGTAGACCTGTTCATCTCCCCAGAGACCTCTCATTGCCAGTTGTTTTACGCTCTGACAGAGGGAACCTTAGGTAGAGACGCCCTGGCGCACAGCTGGCCTCAGGGCCTATGCAAGTATGTGTTTCCCCTAATGAGCCTTCTAGTGCAGTTCCTGTGCAAGGTCAGGGAGGATGAGGAGCAGGTCCTGCTGGTAGCCCCCTATTGGCCCACCAGGACCTGGTTTCCCGAACTCATGCTCCTCGTGACAGTCCCTCCTTGGCCGATTCCTCTGAGGAAGGATCTACTGACTCAAAGACGGGGCACCCTATGGCACCTGCGCCCAGATCTGTGGAAACTCCACGTCTGGCCCCTGGATGGGACATGGTGGTTCTAAATGACCTACCCCAAGGGGTTGTTGACACAATTTCTTCTGCGAGAGCACCTTCTACAAAGAGCTGCCTACGCATTGAAATGGAACCTGTTCATCGAATAGTGTTTCTCTCAGTGAGAGGACTCCCAAAGATGCCTGATCAGAGTCGTGCTTCTCTTCCTGCAGCAAGGGATGTAGCGAAGGCTGTCTCCCTCCAACCTTAAGGTCTATGTCTAAGGTAGGTCTGTTGGGAAGCACGAACTGGTCATCAGGTTCCTTAGGGGGACCAGAAGGTTGAATCCTCCTCGGCCCCCTACTGTACCCTCTTGGGACCTGTCTCTTGTCTTAACAGCATTGAGACAGGTCCCCTTTGAGCCTTTGCCAGCAGTTAAGCTAAAGTTTCTCTCTATGAAAACTCTTCTCCTGCTCGCATTGGCCTCCATCAAGAGGGTAGGGGACCTGCAAGCATTTTCGGTCGACGATTCGTGTCTTGAGTTTGGGTCTGGGAATTCCCAGGCCCGGCTACGTGCCCAAGGTTCCTACCACTCCCTTTAGAGATCAAATAGTGAGCCTCCAAGCGCTGCCCCCGGAGGAGGCAAACCCAACGCTGCTGACTCTGTGTCCCGTCCAAGCACTCAGATGCTACGTAGACCGGACACGGAGTTTCAGGACCTCAGACCAGCTCTTTGTCTGTTACAAAGTGACCATGTTTCCATGCAATTGCTTCGATTCCAGCAGTTGCTCCATGAGGGTTCAATCACCTCCAAAACTCCATATGCATTTCATGTTATGCTGTATGTTAGACCTCCTACGGGAAGGCAGATTCCACACGTCTTGTCAGACGTCCCAGTGGCCAGTTAGTAGATGCAGGTGCTGGTATCCTGTTGTCGAGTCCCGGCCTAGAGACCAAACAGACCAAAAAGGGGCAACTTCCATGGCGTTTTCCATAGGGATCCCTATTCGTCGGTCACCGGCGTGACTCGGAGTGACCGACTGAAAGGGAAAGTCTCTGTTACATATTGTAACCCTTGTTCCCTGAAGAAGGGAACAGAGATGTCACGTCTCGTCGCCATGGATCTGTACCGCCACTAGGGGGCCGTGTACACCAGCTCGGCTCCTCAGGGAAAAACTAATGAATGCTTAATCCGCTGACCTACTTATACCCGCGCTGCGTTTAGGTGCAGCTGGATATTAATCAGCATATGCCAATTTCATTGGCGTGTTTATATACACGCAGAGTTGATTTGCAATCTCGAAGCGAGATTCCTATTCGTCGGTCACCGTTCCCTTCTTCAGGGAACAAGGGTTACAATACGTAACCGAGACGTTTTCCTACCGTCCCTAACGTCATTCCCAAGCCGGTTTTTTTTTTCATATTGACTGATGCAGTGAAAGTCTTGGATATTTCTGATACATAATTTTAATTTAGTATGATTATTATTTTTATTTTTTTTCACTTTTGTATTCACCCACATTGTAAAAAATGCTCTATATTATAGGAATTATTTTGGCTCAATATAATTTGTTGTATTTAATTTATATTGTTCATATAAAATTAATCATTGCAATTAATCTTTTCATGAATTGTATTAATTTGATTCATTCAATTTAAACCCTGGACCATGTAATATAAACAACACATTTATTGAACACAAAATTTGAAAACATATTAATTGATTTAATTAATCCAATAAATCTCTGTAAAGCCACATTTTGAAGCACTAACAAGATTTGAGAATAGTTATTAGTGTGCATTGATGTTTCAAAAGGCTGAAAGAGAAATTGAAAGGCATTTGTTGCGTATTGAGATAAAGACTGTCTGTTCATGTGTCAAAAAACTGGTTAAAGTGATGTCAAAGACATGTACAGTACAGTGCTGATGTGAATTGCATCATCTTCATGGAAAGGAGCTTGGCATGAACATGGAGAGTGAAGGGTAGATTAAAGCCTGGAGCATGTAAAACCTGTTTTTAGGAACCTAAAAGTTAGCCCTACCTCAGATGTCCATAGTATTTTTTTTTTACTGTCCGTTACTGGTCACACTTGAGAGAAGAGATGATATACTAGAAAAAACTAGGCATAAGGCATTGATGGTAACCTGCTTACCCTTGGAAACAGCATACATATTTAATACTACCAGTCCAGGAAGTATAAAACTGCTCAGCTTCTTCCTGCTTTTGAAGGTTTTATCAGTCCCCAGTTGATCTAGAAGTCTAGGTAACACTCTTCAAGCAGTCTGAAGTGGCATTTCTTAGGGCTGTTGGCAAGTCCAGCCTGAGGGAGCTCCTCCAGCAGTCTCTGGAATTGAAGCAGATGTTTTGCACAGCCTGTGGAGTGACTGAATACATTGTACACTTATTGTACATTTCATATGGTGATTTCACATGGGTTTTTTTGAGTCCACAGGTCTTTGAAAGAAGTAATGGCATCACCTGGTAAAGACAAGGGTTCACAATGTCATGGATTCAATCTCTAGAGACCACACAAACAGATTATAATAAATACAAATGATTTTCAAACTTTTTTTATGCCAAGGACCCCAAAAAAGGCAATCTCATTAAAAAAGTAAACTTATATAATTGGCTTTTTTTTACTGTACTGAAGAGTCAGTGGAAATTAATACAATTTAATTTTAAATAATTTTATAATTATAATAAATTTATAATTTGTTTATCATTTTTTACCCATTTTCTATTCAAATCAGATAATTTTCTAATCAATCCTTTTATAAGAAATACTGCTCCAATGCAGAAGTGTGGTATAATTATTACATCGAATACAACGCAGTAAAACTTTATTTCGATGGTCCACTTTAAACATTCTACTAGCAGTATGTACCTTTGCAACTACATGTCAACTAGCAGTCATTAGAGCATTAGTAGATTAGTCTGCTTGGTATCTTCACTTTATTTTGATGGGTCCACAACATACTGACTATCAGAAAATTTTAATGTATTTTAACTTATTCTACTAACAATAAACCTACCCTAACAGTCTACTCTGAGAGCTAGTAGACATGTAGGTGCAAATAAATAGGAATTAATTGACATGTAGTTGACATGCCGTTCCAAAGTTGCTTACTGTACACTTAGTAGATTGTCTAAAGATTAGATCAGATTAAAGTATAGCCCTAAATACATAAAAAAAAGTAAATGCTGATGAATGCCATTTGCTCACCACAGATTTCCAAGCAAATTTGCCGCCACAACTTCGCACAAGTGTAATTGTCAGAACTGGCATCGCCAATGTCCATCCTAAAAGCAATTAGCTGTTTGTTATAAGTTCATTCACCTTCAGATCAATAGTCAACAGAAAATAATCCTAAGAGGAGTGAACTTTCAATAAAACTATCGATTTCTATGCTGAAAAGACTTACAATATGTCAAGGCGCAGCTTCGTCGATGTACACAGCTTGGTTTAAGCGTCAGGACTGGCCAAATGCAGTTTGAGCAAAATATCAAAGCAATCTTCAAAGTTCCTGGGGAGGAACAAACAAGCACGGTGCACAGCATCCTTCTGTCATAATCGTGTCCTTCGTTCAATCAATAGCAAAGCTTTCAGAGACTTTATAAAAAGCCATTGATGTCTGGAGATGCAATATCATAATACTGTGGATCTTTCTCTGCTCTGCCCAACAAATGCACTCATGCTATTAACATACATCGATGATTTAGTACACAGGTAACTGAATTTTCTCTTTAATTAGCAAATCAATACAGTGATTGCTTTCTGCTGTTGTAGTGAAAGGGTCTTTGTATGCTGAATGATTGAATTTGCATGGATTAAAGCAATTTAGCAGAGGTTTAACATTCATCTGTGGCCAGATCTGTTAAATAAACCCATTGCAGGTGATCCTAATGCTGTGACACAATGAACCCCGGTGATTCATGCCCAAACTGTAAGCGCTCTACCTCCGGAGGTCCCATCTGCAGGGGTTGCTTGCATGTAATACATAAGAGGTGAAATTGTAGTTGATGCATGAGCACTCTGTGAACCAATGGGATTTGGCCTTAAGAAAACAGCATGACAAAATGCACTTGCAGAGAATTCTGCTTCCACATTTGTTACAATGCCGCTTGCAAGACGTAAATGAAAATGCTGGCGGAGGAAAGGGCTTGTTCACGGTGACTTTGACATAGTGATTTTATAGGTATGCTTTGCTGGGACCTCTTACAGTAGTGACCTATTTTATTAGGCTGCTGTTTTGCTAAAAGTCAGGGTGTTTTCTTAATTGTACTTTAAAAGACTAGAGCAAACATGGAAATATGTTGAATCATTGAACATTTAACTTATGAAAGTGCTGTAATGTCAGTCTTCATAATAGAATCATTAGTAAATGTCAGACTAAAAACTTGCAAACTTGCACCTGCATTTACATTGCTAACATTGCCTCCTGTCTGTTGGGGTCTATAATTTTTTTGCTTAAATTGCTTAATATTGGTGCATTTATTTCTTCTGTATCTATTTCTTATTCTTCTTAAGCAATAGCATGCATGGAAATTTGAGACACATCGAAAAAATTTTCAATTTGATAAAAAAAAATACTTGCATGTCAAATACTAAAATATTTAATATATGATAGATACTATATATTCTGGTTTTTACATGAGTTTGTTTTGTTGTTTATTTTTCATAGTGTTTTTTCAAGCTACAATATAGTTTTCTGTTTTATATAAATTTTTTTTTGTTTGTTTGTTTTTTCATAGTGTTGATTTTTGATGAATTGCTTGGAAACCAATACAGAACCTGAAACTGGATTTCAACACAATGGGAGAAAGTTTCGACACAAAAAAAAAGTAAAGTAAAAAAAATAAAAAATAATAAAATAAAATAAATATATATATATATTAGGCCTGCAGTGATGTGTCAATGAAGTTGACGAATCGATTCTAAAAAAATATTGATGTCAAATCCAGTAGTCGACAAATCATGCCCACTCCTTTTTTCCCCTTAACTGAAGCCTATTCAATCACACAGTGATAACTGTCCGCGCGTACATATAAGTGGGCAGCGCGCACAGCCATCTTCAGGTCACCTCGTCCTTAGTCTCAGCCTCAGACGTCACACCCACAGAGCATTGGATGAACGTCTGATGCATATAGTATACTTTTCTGGAAACACTTCTGCAGTGTCGAAGTTGTCATCTGATTGGTTGAATTTGAGCGGATTTCCGGGGGGCGCGAGTGTCGCGCTTATTTTCGGTCTGCCGGGAAACAAAGCGCAGATATGTAATTGCGGAAAAAAAAATCTGTCGTGTTTACATGAGTAAACATGAGTTAAACTTGAGTTACTGGTACTGTAAGAGTTTTGTTTAACAAAACCATTTTGTATAACACTACTGTTATTTTGTTATTTTACAAGATGTTTGGCTTTGGATACTTTTGTATAATAAAGTAATCTATTTAATCTTTAGGGGCAATTAGTGATTTTATGTTTTTTTTTATTTTTTTATCATGCAACAGAAAAATAATAGTTAGACAAATCATCTAATTAGTTATTAGAATAGTCGACTATTCGATAAAATAATCGCCAGAATAATTGTTTTAAAAATAATCGCTTACCCTCAGCCCTAAGATATCTTTACTTTACCATTTTTGATCAACTGAATGAAACCAAAAACAGAACTTGCAACTGGATTTAAGACAGCAGGAGGGTTAAGTTAAAGGACCCCAAATTAAAAGTCTGCCATTATTAACACCACTTTATGGTGGCCAACAAATAATTTCCTTCCATCAAAAACAAAAGATGTTTAGAAGAATCGCCTTCATTAAAAAACAGAAAACAACAGCTTGGACATGCTGCAACACTCATTTTGTGTTTTACAAAAGAAATAAAGTGAAAGGAGTTTGGAAACAACATAAAAGAAAAAAGGTATAGAGGAAAGTTGTGATGGCCTCACTGACTGTTCTTGTTATACCATGTTGTCTGTTCAGGCTTATTCATCTCACTGGAATAACTCCCAAACCTCATTTTCTGTGTAAATGCCCTTATGAATATTTACAAAACCTTCAGCATGCATTAATAGGTTGTGGAGGACTTTACAGATTTGATATTTACAACTTCTCCAAATATTTTTTAAGGAACTCAGGGTGCTGTGTTTGTTTGTTTTTTCTCCATGAGGATGTTAATTAGAGTGTCTTCTCTGTAAAAAATAAATTACTATAAATAAACATTGATTTAAAAACAATCTCATATCATTAAAAACACACAAAGAAAAAAAGTTAACTATAACACTGATAAAATTGTCATCACATAATAAACACAAGCAAAAACACTATGGGAAAAACAGAACTTACTGTTTGTCCAACTGACGGAGACATTATGTTGCACTTTCTAAATATAGTGTGTTTAAAGTCAAATTGTCTTACAAAGAGAACAGATTAAATAGACAAATTCAAATCCAACTTCTGACTTAGGGCAACCGAATCCAACTTCTCCTTTATTACATTTTCCACAATGTCAGCGTAATCACTGCAAAATTCTGTTGCGGAAGATAGAAAGAAAAAAGAAAGAAAGAGAAAAATCAAGCAGATATGTAAAAAATGGGGTAACATTTTTGCATTTATTCATTCTTGTCAGTGTTAGTTAATAAAACATAATCATTTAATTTGTTTATACAAAAATGTACTTACAGCAATGAACCTAACAGAATAAAATCAGAGAGCTATATTCTGTCAATCACGATTTCTGTAATTGTGTATCAGGATGTAATATTTTAGATTCACAACAACGTCTCTCCTTAAAGAATTATGCTATTATTCAACACAAGCTGCAAAAACATTTGGAAATTTACTGCATGTTGTATAAATCGGATAAAAAACAAACTAACAGCTAAATGACTTCAATATACTCCATAAAGTAGAACATATAAGCACTGTGTATTAGATTACCCTTGTGCTTCTTTTGCCTGCTGTGATTGCAGCTTTGCCCGCCTTTAGGTGCAGCAAAATGAAAAGATGCTGTCTACACTGTAGAAATGTACCATACAGCTCCACCCATTAAACATGTACACTCACAGGAGAAACCTTGACCCATTTGAATGAGTTATAGACCCTGGGTTTATACTGACAGAGTGACAAATGACAGCAGCAGAACCTTTTTCATTATCCATGTGAATGCAGACTAGAAAATAGAACTACAGATAATCAGACCGAATTGATTGTAGTTTCCAAAATGATAGACCCTAATCTAATAATGAGCATGAAAGAAAGCATTGTGCAAGGACAGAATACCCTGCGCCAGGGAGAAACACAATCCTGAGATTCTTACATGTCATCTACAAAGAGATTTGCTCATCTTGTACTGAAAATAGACTACAAAAGAGTAACTGAAGTATAGCACTGGAGACGATTGTCTTGGCAACTAGTGCACTTAAGGCAGTAAAATAAAGCAGGCATGTGGTCACTTGTAAATAAGCGGTCGTGATATTGTTTAATCAAGGGTTCTATTCCTAGAATGATATTTTAAAGCAAATTAACAAGAAGTCTTTGCAAGTAGTTAATTATCTCGTTATTTTTGCTTTACACCTTTTTATCATTTGTTTGCAGATGCCACTTTGCTTGACATGTTATTGAATTAAATGTTTCATGTGTTCATGCAGTGACACAAATGTCAGAAAATTTGTGTATACAGAACACATTCTATCCATATTATCCAAAGCCCTACACTAAAAATCCATTAGTTGTTGGAAATCCATTACTGAACAAAATCCATAAATCCCCTGCTGTCTGTCCTTAAACTTATGGATTGTGTCAGTTTAGTTCCTTGCAGACTTAAATACAATATGGCTGTTTTTTCAGATCTCCTCATAATGTCAAATACACTATTTTTGTTAATTCTATGTTCATATTTATTTAAAAAGAAAGTATAGCACTCTGTATTATGGGTACCTCTTGGAATATTTAAGACTAGCTATGATCTTATGTAGAATAATATAAATAATATACGGAAAAATATATTAACATATGGCTTGTCTAATGATAAAAAAGTAATAAATATTGAAATTAGCCATGCCTGCATGGTCTCATCGGGCGCACGTGACTGGACCGACGTTAACTTCCGACTTGTGTTTGTTGTTTATCTGTCTTGTTAGTGTCGCCGGCTTCAAAACATAACTAATGGTGAGTAATGAAGTTGGTTTTCATTTCATCCTGCATTTAAGGCAGCGTTTGTAATCTAAGAGTCACTTTATCTACAGCCGTTACCGGGGGAAACCTCTCTTTTCTTGTGCTTAAAACAACTCCTGCTGGCAGAGAATGAGTTTGCATGTTTAATAAATCCGTCAGATTTACGCAGCAAACATATTGTGCTTATCAAAAAAAATAATTCTTATAATTTTTTAACCATATTTTCATAACAACCAGGATACAGTCCTTTTGACTAACCTGTAAGTCTTGAAACAACTCAGAAATAACAACAATAACAAACCTAATATAAAATGGTCAAACGGAAATAATAAATCATGAACATAGATAACTGGACTTGAAAGGGATCTTCAGATGCCCATTTTACACAAGTAATGATGATATAAAGTTATGATTCTTTAGTATCTTAATGAAAAGTCTATAACAAAATGTAGATTGGGTATCGACACATTAAATTAAAAAGTAATTTTAATCCTCTGTGTCTTCAGTGACTCTGATGTTAGAAGTAAATGACTGCTATACTCAAAATCTCAATTGCTAAATCAGATATAGCATGTCTTTCCCTGCACGATTTGACACATTTATGAACTGATGACAGCTCACACTATAGTGGGAGTGGCCTGTGCGAAACTAAGTCATTCTGACTGGAATCTCAAAACAGCCTGATTTGAGAAAGGGGATTTTAAAATAGAAAAAAAAAACACTGGGTGGATTTTTATCATTATAGAAGAGGAAGTGTACATTTCCATCACACATTTATGTTCAAACAACTTGTAAAGTGAATTCTGCATCTGATGACCCCTTTAAAAAATACCTCTGCCCAAGCAATTCAAACGGAAGAGGCAGGGTTAAGATGTGTGTGTGTGTGTGTATATATATATATATGAAGAGTTAATTTGCAAAAAACGATAAATGCCACTTTAAATATAAAGAGCTGATTGCCATGCATTATTCTCCACATACATGTATAGCATGATCTGAACCCTATAGACATTTTGTCAAAAAACCCAGTATTGTTCACTTCAGGTTTTACTGCAGAAGCTGATAAGCACCCTTGTTGTTTTGGAACAGAAGCCGATAAGTCAATTTTAGCTAAATGTTTTTACGGAACCTTGCAAAAGCAGTAGGTTACAATGATGAGGGAATTAATTTTAGAAATTACATGTATTTGTTTACGTTATTACTCAATCTAAAAAATGCAGTTTGATTGAAATTACTTGGAATGTGCAAAAAAAATTAAAAATTATATATATATATATATATATATATATATAAGTAATAATAATATACATTATTTATATAGATACATATACACACCCAGCTATTTGTGTAGCTACTTTAAAATTGGCCAAGTCAGTCATATATGAAAAATTGTTGGTTTAAAGTTTTATTTTATTTGCATTCTATACTGTACATGCCAAAATTGTATATTACATGGTCTACTTCTGCAAACCATCTGTTCTACACTACATTCAAGATTCTAAAACTGATTACATTGTTAATATGTAGCAGATCTTTTCATGCGCATGCCTTTGGGTTTGGTCAATGCCTCAGACAAACTGTTTTTGAGGCATCAATAGAGAAAAGCTTTTTGCTTACTTTATGATTTCAAATCTTTATTCTGTTTCTCGCAGACCTTATTGACAAGAAGCGTTGTCAAAACAGATGTTCTGCAGTGCAGCCCTCAGCAAATTTTATCTGGACATCAAATCGATGTGTAATCATTATTGGAGGCTTCGCCACATGGAATAAAACATTGAAGTAAGATCAATCCAACTTGAGCAGATCGCTACAAACAGCAGAGCTGTTTCATTTGTGAGCAGCACTGAAAATTGCACTTGGAATGCCAATAATTAAAGGGTGGAACTTCTTTTTTTTTTAACAATCTGGTCTGGTTGTCCATTACTGGAAAATTGCATGCAACATAATTGTGAGCATTGTCTAATTATAACTAATTACATTTAATTGACTTCTCATTTATCAAAACGGTTAATTTTCTGTCAAAATTTGTGATAGTCACTCCAAAAAACAGTTAGGCAGCCGCCAGCTTCTGTGATTCTGGAAAATGTTGTTAGCTGTAGTAACTCATCATCATCCATTTGCCGCACAGACTATAATTAACTCATAAGACCTTTGTGAGAGTCTGCTGAGCCTTTGTGAATTATGCACTGTTAGTGAACTGTGAACTTTTACATTTGGTGATGCTCATCATAAAGTGCTGAACAATTTACCATGAATTACAGTAACCAGCTTTTTTTATTACGGCTGAAGTCGACATGGCCAGTGGGTTCACAAACCCAAGGACAGGAGGTGAATCGCAGCAGGTGTGGTGGCACTATCCCAGGATCTAGGACAGTAGATTTCCTCCAGCTGGCCGAAAGCCTTTCCCCCAGGCCGCTACGCAGCCAGCTACCTGAACCAAGGTGAGACCCTCAGCGCACTGGGGGGAACCTGAATCTTAATGTAAACCGACTCATCTATAAATGATGGCAAGCGGCGATTAATCAAAATTTGACAATGTGTATGGAGAGGTGGCGGAGGTCAGGGGCTCTTTTTTCCCCTCGGTACTTTGGAGACTGCCATGTTTCTTCTCATAGGTTAGTGAGTTGCTCACTATCACAGCAGCACAAAGCAGTGGCATTCACAGCCTCAAGCTTCACACTGAAATAAAACATTTACAATGCAACCAACACTTATGCTGTTTAATGTTAAAGAAATAATTCACACAGAAATGTAAACAATGTTATTATTTACTCAAGTTGTGTCCTTGAAAACCCATCCGCTGCTGTTTTCTGGGGAACACAAAAGGAAAAATTTGAAGAGTGTTGATGCATAGAAGCCATGTTTGTCAGGATCTTAAAACATCCAAAAGAAATAAACACATTAACATATTAAAAAATATATAAAACATTCTTATTAATTTAGCAGATGTTTTTATACAAAGTGATCTAATAAATTTGATTTTTGTTTTATATTCCTTATCTTATGGATCTGATCTGATGGTCACAATGTAGTTTTCTAAGTATCCTAATTTAATGCTCATTAATAGTTAGTGTAGTCAGGGGTGTCGTAGTTGGGTGAAAAGTGGGACTAAATTACCAGGGCCCCAAGTTGGGGGAGGGCCTCTGAGGAGTGTAATTTTATTTTCCTTTAAATATAATTTTAAGATCACAATAAGGTTGTTAACTAATGTAAATGCTAATATTTTGGTTAAATGCATCAGTTGATTGATGTATTAAATGATGTCGTAGGTAGTTGTGAACCTCAAATTTACGTGGGCCCATGGCCACTGCTTGTGCATAGGGCCCAGAATTTGGTGCTACGCCCCTGAGTGTAGTTGTTATGAGTTGTTATGTCATGTCATGTTATTTCATGGGGTAAGATGTAGGGATCTAAAATGTGGCCATGCAAACTAAGTCATTAATATGTGCTCATGCTAGTAATATGCATGCTAACAAGCAACTTGCACATCCTGTTTTTGTCAAGTTCGATGTGTCCCTAGATCAACATTTTATTCCAAAAATGTAGTCTTTAACTATGTCTCTACAAATGCCTTAATTCAGTGTAAATGATAGATGACTGACACTGACTACGTTTACATGTGCATGAATAATGCGTTTATTTCCAATAATCAGAGACTTAATCGCATTATGATGTTTACATGTCAAGAGCAAGCTTTTCACTCCCATTTACATGCTATTTTCATATTCTTATTATTCGCTAATTATTGTGGTTAAAGAGCGCTTGTCACGTCATTCATGTAAAAGTAATTATAAATGTGTCCGGGGAAATCAGAAATTTAAAATAATTAGTAATAGTTTTTTTTCAGAAGTTTGTGTAGCAAAGATGAATATGACAATCTCCCCATATGTCATCTTAATAGATTACGATAAGGAGTTTTTGTTTTCAATTTGTTTTGTTCATTTAAAGTTCATTTTTCTCCTGTTCAAGAAGTGAAGGCGGAAAATCATGTTTTGTTGATATTGCACTCAAATAAGACCCTTTACAGTTCTGAATGATAGATCTTACCTTTATCAGAAAAAATGACAATGAATGCTATTTTGTTTCCACTGAAAGAATTGAAAGAAAAGGGATTGCGCCGGTGCCTCCACAACCCAGTCTCACGATATTTATTCGTGGCAGGGACAAGCCCATCACGTTTTTTAAACTAACACGCATCCAATTGAAATGCATTAGTTTAAAAAAACGTGCTGGACTAACAAAATAAACGTGTTCCTGCCACAAATAAATAGATTAAATTAAATTACGTGACTAAATCACGAACTGCCGTAAGACTCCTAAAGAGCAAGCTTCCAGTCTCTGAACACATGTGGATATGCTATAGCGCACTTCTATTATAGTGATGTTTAACCAAACACTGATTGTAAGCCTAAAGTGTTTCTTCAAATCTGATTGGTTAATAACAATGTTGTCCAAGATGTTGACCCAGGGACATGTTGCACCTAGTTAACAGTGAAGTGTTACTGAATTTTTGTGTTTTATGGAAAGCAGGACAGCATACAGGTTTGAAAGGACTTGCCAGAAAATAAATAATAAAAAAAAATAATACTTTTTTTTAACAGAACTGTATGCAAGAAATGTATTGTAATATTCATAAAATGTCTCTGTTATGTTCAACAGGCATTAAGAAAACATGTTAATTTCAAGTTCTCATATCACTGACAGCAATAGTACAGCCTGGATATTCTCATCAACTCAGTCCTCAAATGATGTTTATGTTGTCATGTTTTGTTTTGGCCTGAAGTACCACCCTCCATCTATCTCCCAATCATGAAGTCAGTAGTGTTTCCAGGCATCCAGGTTGCCTGATCTTCATTAAAGTGTCGCGGCTGCAGCAGCTACTAAAAATGTCTAACATTTCGAGTACAAAACCTAAAAGACCTCGCTATGAATCCAAAATACGGAGTATTTTGAAAGTGATTGCAGTACCAGTTTTGGCCATTACTTACATATGGTTTCTTTAATGTGTGAAATATTTATTGAAAAAGACAAAAGCTCTGCGGTATTTATATATTGTGATGTTGTGATCACTGACTGCTAAGTGAACCTCTCTAATATTGATTGGAAATATGGAATTTGCACATGAAGCTTAATGAGGCAAAAACTAATAAATATGTCCAGACCATTGAGCTGTATCATCCTCTTTAACACAATTCACACTTCAAAATAACTTGCAACTCCTGGCTACATTTGTCATGTTAACTGGCCAATTTACGTTTTGCACTACAGTATAAATATTTATATTATTCATACATTATTGCAGACTGTACTTTGGTTAATTAGAATTATATATATTGCATACCTGGGCAGTCTCAGACACTTTTTTTTTTAAAGATTTATAGATTTATTATGCTTAATATTTGCCAAATGGGCATTCGAAAAATAAATTAATTTAAGAAAACAAGTCTTAATAAATTGTATTTCTTTTCAAGGAATCAACTAAAGATTTAGACATAGGAAACATAACAAAAATACTAATTAAGAAAATAATTGCAGTGTGTTGTGCCACAAAATCTTTGACAATCATTCATAAATAAAATCACTGTGTGTGTAGTTTGACTCACAGGAGAACAATTACACAAATAGTATTCCATTATGAATATGATTGAATTTACGATCCAAGTTGCTCCTGCCAACATTCAAAATGTCCTATTATTTAATTATTTTCAGAATATTCTTGCTGTGTTATTTGGTGGCAAGTGTGATACCTATTTTGTTTTTAACTCAATTTAATTAACAGTCTCACAGAGAACAGAGATAATGAGACACTTTGACTCTAAACATATACTGTCACTAAAAGGTCATGCAAAGGCCAGAAATGAAAACTATAAGTTTTATCTCCATAAACACTTAATGGCATGACCTTTTTGGGAACACATTCTGACATGTTTTGTCATATCTTATTGGTGGCAGTGTTTATCTTCAGTATGTTGGTAATATGCAGCAGAACGGCGTATGTTTCATGATATGGAAGGTTTGTGTGAGATCTTCATGCACAGACCCCACAGCAGCCAATCAACAACCAATAACTTCATATATTTTTCTTTCCAAGGTATTTTGGCTGGAAACACATGAATAGCTGCCATTGGAAGTGCATAGAGATGCATACTAATGAAGAAGATATTTACGATTCTGGCCCAGGAAGATTCCCTCATATTTCTCCTCATTTTCACCCTACCAAGCAGCAGCTGTTGCAATAATTTCCCAAATTGGCCATTGTGTGTTCAATTTCTTATAAGACACCTCCATCACCTCCATCTTCCAATAGAACAAGCTTTGACACAATCAGTATATGCCATGTTTGAGTCTTTCCAACATTTTACATACATCACAACTCTGGAATGAATTGAGTAATGCATTTTAACATTACCATTAACATTTAACATAACTTCCTTCTGATTGCACAGTAATTCTGTATAAGGATGTGTTATTGTGTTCCTTCTACATGTGATCTTAAGGGTATACCTGATGTATAGTCTGAGTCTTGATACTATAAAAGCAATGCATTTTTTAGTTGTTATTAGCTTGTTTATTTTTATCTAAAAATATGGCATGCAGTTGCCAGTAGTAATGGTATAAGCATGATTTAGTGTAAATTGTGATGATCATAATTAATAATCACAATTACAAGTTTAAGGGAATAATCAACAATTAAGAATTTTGTCATAATCGTGCAGTCCTATTGTAACAAATACGGACGTGAGGCGTGCGCAGTCATATTAGCAATTCAAAGTGAAGTAGGACAGGGTCGATCACCGGTAATCAAACACTTCAGAGGCAAAGACAGCAGAATAATCCAGAAACGAAGCATAGGTCAATAACAATAACAAACTCAGTCAAAGGGTGAGACAAAGGCGTAAATCCAAACGGGAGCAATGGTCGGCAACGATAAATACACAAGAGAACACTTGAACGCCAACACGAACAGAGTGAACACACAGAGATGAGAACACTAATCCGGGAATGAAAAGCAAACAAACACACCAAAGGAGTCCTGGGAGCTGGAGTGCAATCCAGTGGCCTGTGCTGGCACATCCAGCTGATGGTTACACCTATATATATTCAATACTGTATTATACCAACTGTACATTAGGAATATATGATATACTGGTACCATACTTTTCATATTATTTGATATTGGGTATTGGATAGTTGCTTTCTTTTATTTTTCAATTTAGATTACCTTTGTTGTAATTAAATATTCCAAATTAAAATGATTTTAAAATGTAATAATCACAATTAAGTTTTAATATTTTAAAAACAATTTAATAAAAAAAAAAAATTATTTTTATTTTTTATTTTTAATGCTGTGCATTGTTTTGATGCTTAGATTCACTTTTGAAATGTTAGTTATTCACAAATGATTGGGTGTGTTTTATTCGAACAAATTGGTATAGAATAGGTAATCAATATCAGGCAGATTTTTAATACCAGTGCATCCAACACAATCTCACGAGCAATTCGTACATATTAGTACGAGGTGCCAAATTTGTGCCAATTCGTACTAATTCGTATGACCTCACTCTTTGTCAAAAACCACGTGATGGGTAGGTTTAGGGGCGGGGTTATGTTAAGGCAATTCGTACAAATTCATACAAATTGGCATCTCGTAAAATAAGTATGATTTACAATAAATCGTATGTATTCGTACGAGTGAGGTCGTACAAATTTGTACGAATTAGCCACCTTGTAAAATATGTACGCAGGGGCAGACTTAGTCATTAGGCAAAGGTAGACAACTGCCTTGGGCCCCCAAAAGATAAGGGGCCCCCAAAATGCTTTTCACGAGATAAACACTTTAATGGTAACAGTGTTTATTACCACGACATGAAATAATAAAGTGTCTGCTAAATGAATAAATAAAAATGTTAATGAAAGAATTATAATATGTACATGAAACTGTAGAAACACTGGACATAACTACGGGGCACCATTGTGCAGCAGCAACTTTGACAAAAAAAAAGGAACCTCAAGGTTGATTGAAGTAAATGTGTGCAAATGTAGGGCCCCAGTCCTATATTTGCCTGAGGCCCCAAATTCACTAAATCCGCCCCTGTATGTACGAATTGCCATGAGATCAGGTTGGTGCATCCCTGAAGTAATATGTTTAGTTAGAGACTGCTGGTTGCCAGAGAAAAATGTCTTTTTATCGTTCATTGCAGAAAAAATAATTTTAAGCACACAGAACAATATATGAGGATTTTAAATGATTAATTGCCGCTTTTAATGATTACATAATTTTGAAAAGCTTAATTGTAATTGCAATCAGTAATTTTATTAATTTTAAAGCCATATATATATATATATATATATGTGTGTGTGTGTGTGTGTGTCTGAATTGATTTGCAGTAAGCCTGTACTAAAAATAAACTAAGAAATATTTGTAGAAATTCATGTTATAAAATATAATCTATAGCGAATCTGGCCAGTGGTATGAAAGTTTGAGACTTCTTATTGTTTGTTTCTTTAAACATAGTAAAATAAATAAAAAACTCAAATAATTTCATATCCAGAACTGAAATAATGACTGTACATTATGCTTTACATTTATTTGAATAACAGCAAAAAAAGAGTGTGTTTTCCATCATCCTCACATGAAATAACAGAGAACTGTGTTAATAGCATATGCACAGTTAATGCACACGCTTTCAAAACATTTCCTCTGCTGTGACAGGAATTAGCTCAACCAGCCCCTCACATTGAAATGCTGTATTTCTGAAGTTATTTGTCACTGTCATGTCACTCATTACCATGCAGTTACAGTTTACCGATTACGCTTTTATCAAGTAAGCTTTGCTGTCAATGTGTGAAAACACATGTTAATTCAGTCTTTCAAACAGAACGAGAGAGAGAGAGAGCAAGAGGGACCGCATGCTGGCACCCAACCAGATTAAGACTTTCATAAAGGAAAAACGAAGGTGTGCCAAGAACGAGTGAGGTCACATCCCAACAGCCTACTGCCTGCCGAAAGCTGAAATGTATTACTTTACCTGAAAATCCGAGATACCTCCAGGGTCTCGGATAAGGAAGCATGTTGTTGTGAAGAAAATGGAATATTTAAGGTGTCCAAGGAAAAAAAAGCAGAGCAAATAGTATTTAAAAACAAACAATATTTCTAATTTATGCCGTAACTCTAAAATGACATTCAGACACAGGTCATTTAAGTCCCACCATTACGGTTAACACCAGATGCACAAATTACAGCTGACGGCAACTCTGAAGATTTTGACCCGTCGCTCGTTTCCCTAGAGCTCCCTAGTCCTCACAATGCTGATAAATAACTTGGAGGAAAATTACTTTTGAAAAATGAGAAACGAATGACCTTTTGGCCACGCAAATGCCACTAACAAATCCATGTAATTAGACAACCCCGGGCTCCATGAGGATAACAATTAAACCTAACCTCCAAATAATCTGCACTCTATAATCATGCAAGGGAAGTCACCCTCAATATTGTGTCTTGAATAACACAACACGCCTTCGCTGCGAGCAGGAGCACAAACTTGTGTGTGAAGCCTGAAAAGTAAAGTTATACTAGCTTGACACCCACCAGAGGCGAAAACTGGGAGCAATAGGGGTACGGCACGCTACTCATGAGATGCTGCCTGTGGATGAAGGAAACTGTGTAATTAATGACTGGTTTGCAAGACAGCCCCGCACGAGGGGTTCGGATGGATTTCGCTCTCCTCTTTTGACAAACAAGCTCCGGCCCGCACAGAGAGGTTGTAAGCCCTCCTTTGGTAAGGCGCCCTTGTACCGTGGTGCTAGTGTGTCCTCAGTAATTAATCCCATGTTTGCCATGATGCTGAAACAACCTAGATAGCTCCGGCTGGTAATTGATCTAAAGAGAATGCCTCTCAGACATGAAGAAGGGGGTGGGAAGGAGTATTCAGATGTACAACACCCTCACAAGAGCGGAAGGTGGAAAAAAAAGTGGAAGGGGTCGGAGTGTACTGTAAATGAATCGCTCAGCCCTCATGTCTTTACGAAACTGTCTTTCTTCTGGAAACAAAAAATACATTATTTTTTAAAAATGAGTGTTGTTTGGACCCCATTGACTTTCACTGTGTGGGTATCTTTTGTGTCCCATTGAAAAGTGAGTATGCAAATGACTGTTCTCATTTTTGGGGTGATCCGTCCCTTCATGATTGGATAGGAATGTCTATTTTTCACAATGCTTCTTGTTTCTTTTGACCTTCTTGAAAACTGTATCTAAAGATAAATCTGTCGTTGTGCTGCCTGGTGCGCCTTCATTACGTGTTTTGACCTTTCTGACAATATTCTGAGAAAAATTACAGTTGGTGGATCTAATATTGCAGCATGACATTACACTCAAAAATGGAAATATTTTATTTACTCAGCCTTATGCCGTTACAAGTTTTCTTTTTCTGGGGAACAAAGAAGAAGAATTGTAAGAATTGTCCATAGCCAACAATAAAAAGCCTTTTTTAGAAAATATCTAAAATAATCAATTAAAAACATATATTTTCAAATGTCCTCAAGTATAAGTGCTTTTTTAAGGTTAAACGTGGAATTACATCAGAAAGGAAAGAATCATTACAAACTGCAGCATCAGGTATGGCCATTTTAAGTAATTCCTTATCTTAATTATACACATAATGTTTTAATTATTTCTCATCCATAATTATACTTATGCATTTTCATTATAAATTACGAGTGTAATTCTCATTGTTATACATTACCATCACTCTGTTCTCCTACTTGATAATGTTCAGTGCTTTTTACAATCTGGATTGTTAAAAGCGCTATATAAATAAAAGTGACTTGACTTTAATTATATGCATTTATAATTATATGTATAATTATAAGCTTTTAGCAAGCATTTTTTTATTTAGAACTACTGTAACACAATGAAAAGCATGCTATAAATTATGCTTTAACACTTTTTCACACGCATAGTACCCTCAAAGCAATGAAATGATTACGGTTTTCTAGTTTCTTGAGAAGTTTTAATACTCTTCTTCATAAAAAGTTACATTTTTACAAGGTTAGGCTGCATTCTTGGTACACAGTTCAGTGGCGATGCTTGATGTTAATTGTTTGGAGCAGAAACTAATATATTAATAAATTTGTTTACATTTAGCACTATAAAGGCACATCATATAATCGATGTCAGACACCAAATAAGGCTTTGATCATCAGATCAAGCAATCAAAATTGAATCTGATTTCCCAGCTATATTTTTTATTTTCCAAAGTTATAGCATCACAGCCTCGATCACAAACAGTATTTCTCCTCATGGCATTACAGCACAATATTTCAAAGAGCACGCAATAATTTCTATGTAGTATGTTAAAGGACTTGTTCCTTTTTGAGGTTCTTGCTTGCCTCAAAGAGTAAACAGCATAACAAATAATACTGGGACTGTTTCAAACTGTAGCAACCAGATGGATTTTCACTTTAGTTTTTCTGGAGCCTCTCATTTTTGTTTGTTTGTTTGCCTGTTGCATAATTTATAAGACTGTCCTTCACTTTTGCACAGCACCACTTCTATGCAAGTTTAATACAACCTACTTCTTCCACACAAGAAAACCTTCTTTACCCCCTTGTTGTCTTCCTCCTGTTTGTGACTTGATACTTGCCACAGATGGCCTGGATGCCAGAGGTAAAAAAAAAACAAAAAAAACAAAAACAAAGCCAAGGTAATGGAATTGTACAATTTCCAACCTTAACTGAAAATGGAGTATGATAAACCAAACTAAGACAATGTGAGATATGGTTCCTGGAACAAGTGCAGTCACATTTCATTTTCTATCTACCTTGATGGAATATACATTAAGCAACATAGACAACAATTGCAAATTTTTATCTGTAATCAGGCTGAATATGTATTTTTATGATATTGTGCAGAGCTTTTGTTAGCTTTAGACAAACAGTGGGTGTTTTTGATGACATTTACAATGCATTTTAAGTTGATAAGATTGATTTTTAGTTCATTACACTGTCTGCCAAACATTAAAATCATACCATCCCTAGTAAAAAAGTAATATATTTAAAATTTAATATTAAAATAAAATCAAAAAAAAAAATAAATTAAAATCTATTAACATATTTACTGACAGATAAATCGAGACCCAAAGAAACTTTAATGAAACTTTATTTGGAGTATTCCTTCTGCACAATGCATATGTGACCCTGGACAACAAAACCAGTCGTAAGTGTTAATTTTCCGAAATTAAGATCTGAAAGCTGAATAAATAAGCTTCCTATTGATGTATGATTTGGATGGATAGGGCAATATTTGACAGAGATATAACTATATGAAAATCTGGGATCTGAGGGTACAGAAAAATCTAAATGCTGAGAAAATCCCCTTTAAAATTGTCCAAATGAAGATCTTAGCAATGCATATTACTAATCAAAAATAAAGTTTTAATATGTTTTCGGTAAGAAAATACTAAATACCTTTTATCTTTACTTACTATCCTAAGGATTTTTGGCAATTATTATTATCTAAAAATTCTTAAAACCAAATAAATGTACTAGAGAAGAATTGCATAAGGAATAGTTCACCAGGAAACGTACTAAACTTCAGGCCATCAAAAATGTAAATAAGTTTGTTTCTTCATCTGATTTAGAGTGATGTAGCACCACTCGGTTAACGGTCATAATTTTTGGCCAAAATACCAGTCTATAATCCTAAAAATGCTCCCTTCTGATTGTGATGTTTTTATCAGCTGTTTGGATTATCATTCTGATGGCACCCATTCATTGCAGAGGATCACGCAAGATGCATGTTGTAAAAATTAGTCTAAAAAAGTTGCTGCTTAATTAAATCTTATTAGGGTTTTTCACAATTTAACCTGAAAAACTGCTTTCATAATATTGCTTAGGTAAACTTCTTATCAAATTAGCTGCATTATTAGCCTTTACCTTCTATCTACCATAAATAACCACACCACGTGTGAGGCAAGTCAGTAGTCTCACAAACATGCATCTTCATTTGGAAAAAAGCATTTGGGCTCTCCTCCATGGCTCAGATAGAGCGATAAGGGGGGATTTAAAATGCATGAGCTGGCTTTTTTCACATTCATTGTTCATCTCCTACCATATGGGGAGCCGAAACAGGTCCAGAGGTCTCCTCTCACTAAATGAGCCATCTTTCTCATTGCATGCCCTGTGCCTCGCGAATAGGTCAAATCATGTTGCCATTAATATTTGAAACACACTAAATTGAAAAAGATGTTCATATAGAGAATGCCGCTTCCACTCTTCTAACATAATGATATATGTATAAAAAAAAATATTCCACATCAGCTCAGGAGATAGGCTTGTCTATTTCTCTTCCAGCCATTTATCTCGCTTTTTTGTCCATTGATGAATTCGTTCTAGTGACAATTCCTATCAGGATAATGAAATGCCACCCAAAGACCGTCCACTGCTTGAATGGGGACACAGCAGATATCTCCCCCAATTATTGTAAAAATTTTCTCACGAAGGTGATCCATCTTTTTTTTCTGAGAGCTTATATTAGTTCACATCTCATTGTGGCTTTGACCCACTCTTGCTGATGTCTGAATAGCCCCTTTAGCCAGACCTCTGTTCAATTGTTTTCAAATATAGGTTCTCTGCAAGATAAGAATTTAATGTCATTCGCTGCCCTAGTTAGATTAAGGTACGCTGCACTCATCAGTGTTAAACTTGAACCAAAGTGTCTTCACTTGAAGATTGTGACAGCTAGAAGTCTAAAAATCGCTTCATTTCAGGTCCTTCAGAAGAGAGGGCCTTAAGAAATTACATTATTTTAATGCTGCGTGAGTTTTATGAAGGCTTAACTGTGAAAATATTCCAATTTTTAGACTTGTAAAATTACAAATATATTATTCAAAGTCTGTCCACTTAATATCTAAATCATGAAAGAACATGCAGCTCTTTCATTTGCAGTGCCCGCTTAAATTAACGACTGATTTCCTTGCACAGCTTGTCATATTTTTGTCAATAGAATCAAACAATATTACAAAAAATTTTACTTTTGTTTCGATCATTTCAACAAGCTTATACCCTACTGGATGTACAGATGTTTTGAAATTCATGGTGTGGAGAAACAATGACGTTTTATGCAATATTTCATGAGCACAGCAAAAGCACAAATGCAAAGAACACTTTATTTCGATAATCCACTTTAGATATTCTACTAACAGTAAGTAACTATGCAACCACATGTCAACTAACAGTCATCAGATAATTAGTAGACTGTCAGTTAAATATATCCTAACACTTTATTTTCATGAGTCCACAACACACTACATACTGAGAGCCAGAAACAAATACGTCAACATATTCTACTAACACTAAAACTCCCCCTAAAAGTCTAATCTGAGAGTTAGCAGACATGTAGTTGTGAATGAATGAGAATTAGTTTACATGTAATTGACATGTAGTTACAAAGTTATACACTTATAGTTAGCAGAATGTCTAAATGGACTATCGAAATAAAGTGTAACCTTACATTGCAATCCTTTAGTTTTTAATATCTGGCATGTTTGTGTATTGTTACGCATCCCTGTATGAGTAATAAGCGCAGTGTGCGTGCATTGTGCACAGAAAAAATACTGCGCCATTGACTTTAGACCAGGATTTAGTTGGTCAGTGGTGCAGTCTATTTCAGTTGCCTCAAAATACCAATGCACCAACAATTAGGTTAGCTCCTTGCTTCTCAAATATGTCTTCATAACTCTGTGAGCTATCGAACAACCTACCGTTAATAATAAGCCTATATATAAAGGTGGATATGTGTGATGCTAACATTCAAAAGCATCAGTTTTCAAATATCCCAGCATATAAATATTGTTTTGAAGTCATAACATGATATTCATCAAGTAATTGTGCGACTAAACTGTATTAATCGAAACTCTGTGAATCTGTGTATAAAGGAATAAAAGGTGTCAGAGTTTTATTGCCTCTAGTGTTCATTTCTCCTGAAATGTGTACTTGTTGGTACGTATTTTGCTTCTCACTTAAAAGTGCACCAAGGTACATTTATGCCAAGAGACCAGGTAGAATGTGTTTGAACAAATAATTCGTTCAACTACCAATTTAATGATTCTTGTCACTTGCTACTGTCACGAGCGGCACTGGAGTTGCCCGCGGAACTCCAGTCTTTTTTTCCTGTGTTTTCTTCCTGTAAATTTACCGTTCTTGACCTTGCCTGTTCCCAGACTCTCGATTCTGCCGTTTCCCTTGGATACCATTCGCCGATCATCTGAACAATGCCTTCTATTTGGATTATTCTCTCGCCTTTGCCTCTGTTGTTCATGTTTGCTATCGATCGACCCTGCTTGACTGTACCCTGTATTTATGAATAAACTCGCCACACTTGGATCCGCACGCCCCTCATCTCCTTTGTTACAGATATGTCACAAGCGGCACTGAAGTGTCCTCTGGAGGCTTCCGCGGGCAACTCCAGTGCCGCTCGTGACAGCTACATTGCTGAATGAATACTTATTTTTATAAAAAGTTTGACTGAATTGAATCAATAACTCATAAATACACTCTTGTCTGGTGTAAAATGATAAAACCCGCAGGAAGAGTGACAAAATAAATCCCCACAACTAACTAGACTGACAGTCTGTCTAGAAAACAAATGCAAGCAGATGCTACAAACTGTGAAAAGTGTCAAAGACTGTGTTATTTGAATAACGTGTGCATTCTTGGAGCTGCTCGACCAATCAGATTTGAGGACCAGAATTAACAGATGCGCAGCATAAACTGTCTGAAAAACGAAAGCCTCAGCGAGGGGTCTGGGTGGCCCTGTTTCTTGTCAGGCACTGTCACTGCATGACCATCACAAACTTCTGGAGCATTACAAAATACTCCTCATTCTCTTGAACTAAATCAGCAGTGCTCTAAAGTATAACAGAGGGGAATAATTACTGAGCCGCAAGCTTAGAGTGCTGTTATGGGATTTTTTACAGCTCTGTAACTTGCTAACAGAGGTTTAGCTTTGTTGGAGAGCTTCCTGGAACTGTTGACAATTGAGAAAAGCCATCGTTGGATACGAGGCTTTCAATAAAACCTAGGACAGGCCCTCGTTAAAAAGTCTCCCTGCATTAACCAGTCTTTCCTTTAAGTGAAAAGCTGGGAATGAGGAATTTGTTCAGCCTTGATTACCTTCCCTATACTTAGAGTGTTATTCTACATGAGCACCTTATTGCATTAGCAAGGCTTGGAAATGGCTGTCTGTTATTATTAGTGTGCCCTTGGACAGCGTGCACAAGCGCGTAAATTAAGCATTATGGAACGTGGCAGCAATTGAAGAGCAATTACGTCAGTGGAAGCTTATGGTTTCACAACAAATTAGTTATCACTTTGCAATTAATCTCTTTGTTTCAGGACCATGGCCTATTCAACAGTTTTACATCCCAAATCTTGCTTTCATACACTCTTGAGTCACACGGCAGCAACTGCTGTTAATGTAATTACAGAAAATATGATTGTCACGGAATAATTGTTATGCGAATAATATTTTGATGATAGTAATTTCCTCAAAGGAATAGTAATTTTCAGCATAATTACCATATATTACAATTTCAGAGGAACAGATAGTTATATCAAGTGATTGTGCATTAGCTTCCTTTCCGAATATCAGTAATGAGATAAGTCACAGGCCTATATACTTTCAAGCCACACTTTGTTTAATGTTGTTGTATATATTTTGTGCTTAAAAAACATCTAATATATTAAAAAATCATAATCATAGTATACAACGTGAAGAACCTTTGGTTTTAAGAACCAAAAACTAGTCATATGTAATATCGCTGGTATGCTGTTTCAAGCTGTATTCAGCCAAAAAAAAAAAAAAAAAAAATTATAAATATAAAGAGATGTAAATGCTACAGGAATTCTCAACTATAATGTATAGCCACTGGGACAGCTAGCATAATGGTGTGAATTAAGTACAAGAATTATTTTAATTTCACATTCTATTCATTCTATTATTTTAACCTCACATTCTGAAAGCCACTAATTACCATTTTCCATTCTGCAGCTTTATAATCACTAGAGAAACTCATGGATAACCACATAGATCAGAATGCATTAAGTTTCACAAAAGCTAGAGTCTGTATGGTTAAGCCAGCTGTGATTATTCCTGGTAAAGGTGTAATTTATTACTTGTGTGCACTGAAAGGTATCCAACCCACTGAGATGCTGCATCAACAAAGGCTTGACCTGAAAGGATGTCCCTCTCACCCAGCTGGACAAATAACAACTGTGTCTGGGCAACACAAATGGGCTTGGAAAATAGCTCAAAGTGCCCGTGTTAAAAGAAACATTCAACCCTCCTGCATTACCAGATGCTCTGGCTGTCGGGCAGCTAGCAGAAAATGTCATGATCTCCATTAGCAACGCAGTATTACAGGGGCATGACAAGAGAAATTCAAGCTTAATAGCTGGTTGTGCAGCAGAGCAACATTTTTTATTTTCTAAATTTGATTTACCATGGACTTATAAATCTCTCCCGAGCTTCTGGTAATCTACCATGCAACATGTCACCAATAATGCAGGAAAAAGGTAACACAGACAAATGGCTGCAGTACTGCAGGACCCTCTGATCATGTGCAGATTACATATTTTTTCCAGTTATTGCAGTACTTAAACACAATGAGGCTGAATGAAACAGAATGTCAATGAAGTCTTGGTGGGTATAGAATAAACAATAAAAGCTTTTAAAAAAGAGAGGGATATTAAAACTCAAAGTGACCTAAACAAAATGTTTGCAAACAAAAAAATGTTTGCAAATAAAAAAAATGCATTATAATAAAAAAGTATATAAAATGTATGCATTATCTTTTACATTAATGGAACAGTTCTTTAAATTCTTTCATTAATTACTCAACCTCATGTCTTTCCAAACCTGTCCTAACATATTAAGATAAATCTAATTAAATCTGAGAGTATTCTGACCCTTCAATAGACAGCAAGGGTACTACCACAACCAAGGCCAAGAAAAGTACAATGACAATTACAATAATACAAAAATAATGTATATTTTCCATACTTTCCATCTTTAATGTGGATGTGCATTCATGACGGTACCTTGTTGCATGTTAGTAGCATGTTGGGGTGCCGGAGTTGACCCAGATCCGGTGTGATGATATTGAACATGTGGAATAATGCTTCTTAATATAGTTTCGTAAAATTTCAGTTGAGATAAACAAAGATCTTACGGGTTTTGAATGAGGGCAATAAATTAATGACAGAATTTTCATTTCTGGTTTAACTTTTAATTAATTTGATGAAAATTAATTTATAAAAAATATTTTACAAAAATAAATAAATAAAATCGTACATTTTTTTACTTACATTTCTACTCCCACACAATGTCCAACTATTGGTCATATTGGCAAAAGTGTTTCCTGTCTTTTTCAGATAGATATAACAAACATATGGCATAAAAAGTGCGTCATTCCTAAAAAAACAGCATCCTACAGTTTGACCTAAAGATCCTTCCTAGACATCAAAGAGGCCGTGGATAAGACTTAATTAGCTTGGCACAAAATGTCACACTACTAATTGCCATGAAGTGGCCCAACATCCCACACTCTTGTCAGTACTAGTTTCACACTGACATACCATAAACGGATATAAAATAAATTAATAAACGAAAAGAGTGAATTTAAAGGACTTACAATGATTCAATGAACATCTTCAAGGGTCATTTACACATTTAAACCGACTAACATCAAAGATGGAAATAATTACAAACATATTTTTGAAAATATCTTCCTGTATACTCACTCACTCAAGGTAGGCGGAAGTTTGTTTTCTTCGAAAGCTTAATGGAACGTTACAATTGCAGAGACAAGTCATTGGTTCTTTTAATAGCACTTTAGTGTGCTAACTGTTTGTTCTCCTTCAGGAAACCCGTCTAAACACTTTCCGAGGACCACCCCTGGCTAATGATGCTTTTGAACGAATTTAGCTCATCATCGCCAGTTGTATATACCTTGCAATTGACATAAGTGCCGGAAACTGTCCAGGAAATGAACACTATTTGTTTGATAGTGGCCTGACACAGTATGATAGCTGGGTCTCATGCGTCTCGTGAGAGTTGCGTATCAATCACAGATAAATGTGTGCTGAGAGCCGGCAGCTCTGTGGTGGGGAGGGAAGGGAAATGCTACTCCGCCGTTGTGCTTTTTCAGAGGCTGTGCCTGTGAGGGAGAGATGTGTTAAACAGCAGTGCACAAACACCTCCTAGCCCCCATGCGATAAACAGGATTGATGTTTGCGAGCAAGACATTTAACTTGATCCAGCAGTGCTTGAGAGAAATCATTTAGCTTCACTGAGCTGTCGAGAGCCTGTGAAGGAAATGTTTTCCAAACCGATTTTTCTCCTTTCTATCCATGAACTACTGGGAAATTCTATTGTTTACAGAGTGGAGGAAGTTCTTGCATATACAGTAAAATTGCTGTGGTCAGCTTATAGATACTGGAAGACGTCATTCTTTTTTGCTGACAAACATTCACAATAGGGTTTAACAATGTTATGTTTGTTTGCTTAATTTGCCATGTTCTAATCCCTTTAGCACACTGTTCTTATGCTAATAAGTGCTCATGCTAATCAAAGTATACTACCCAGTCTCATGGTATGTTCATAAAGTTATGAATACCAGAGGCAGTAAAACTTGTAGGTAGGTTTAAGGTTGGGTTTGGTGTAAGCATAGGCTATTTCCAACAGAATAGAGCATTAACTGTTAGCGAAAGTCCACGGATATTTGAATTCTGCTGTATTACGTACCTGAATCAACATAAAAAAGCAATACGTATCTATTTTAATGTAATAAAAACCTGCCAGGGTTCTTGTATTGAACCCATGTTTTAGCGCCACTCATTGGAATTTTTTTTTAAAAAGTGCAGTGGTATGTACTTATTTGTTAGGCATTTTGCTAAAAAGTGCCCCCAGGTTCGTTTATAGAATGCAACACACAATGCGATTGGGAAAGTTTTTACCTGAATACCTACCTCAATAAAAGCACATCAAAACATACCTTTATAAACGTAATAAAAATGTGCCAGGGTTCATATCATCGAGTCCAGGTAGGGAAGTTTGTGTGTGTCTGGAAACAAAGTGGAATGCAACCCAGCTTGTTTGGTTTCTGAATGAATCAGCATTTTTAAATCAGTTGTGTGACTGAATGATTCTAATTTTGACTGACTCATAAACACAGTGACTTGTTGCCACCTACTGGTGCATTAATGTGACCTATAGAAATTCACTGAAAAATCCCTACCACTAATGCACTGCACGTAGAGAGATGCATGTGTGATCAAACAGTGAAAAGTCAAAAGAGCTGTTATCAGCACTCTTTGAATTGTGCTCTATCGGATTCAAGGACTAGAACTAACTGTTGTGTAATGGTTGGGATCATTGTGCCAACATGCATTTTAAAACTATATCAATATATTTGACTTTGTAGCCATACAAACAACACCAGCTGAGCTTTAATGGCAGTGCAAGTATACTGTGCACACACAGAACAGACAGTACTTTCAGACTGGGAAGAGTAAAGTCTAGTAATCCTAAAGATCTATAGTTTGCAGCATGAGTGGCCCTAAAATAGATCAGGCCTGGAAGTCAATATTGATTGTTCAGGGAGCTGCCAGTCCGTGTGCCTGCGGTTTCTTTTAGTAGATGCCAAACCCCGATGGACAGGGAGTAGAAATCAGAGCCAGATTTGCTGCAGTAGATGGATTGCACAAGGTTCCTTGTCTTGACACAGCCCAGCGCACACGGCATTCATTCAGGCAGTCGGGTTAAGCGCCAGATTCCTAGAGATAAATGCAAGGCCTAATTGGCACTTGAAATAGTCACGTTTCTTCTGTAAAACTGAAACATAAGAAGAACTTTAATTGAACTGAAGCATCTTAATGGACTGGGCTGCACATGCACGGTTGACAATTTATGGTCTGTGACCATGACAACTACATTTTTGAGTGGCTGCTGAAACACATGGTCCATCTCCAGGGTGTACAGTACAGTAATGAACAGACATGTTGAAGAATGATTGTAGGAAACAAAAGCCTTTTTAAGGCCTTCTGTTTAGGATGAGCAATTTGGGATGCTTTATGTGAGGTTTCATCTATACGTTGTAAAGTCAGTGGATGCTGTCAATAACTTAATTTAAAGCTGTTAACTGCTATTGACCGCATCTCAGAGGGACTCTGGTTGAGATGTATTGAGTCTTCCCATCTAAAAGATGTGTCTGTGTTCAGGGGTCAGAAAGTTTGCACTTATGTGCAATTTGTCTGTAAATTTAGAAGCTGAGGGCTTTGAGTCCTAAAAATAAACTGACTGAACTTGCAAAAATCAACCTGCAACTCAACTTTGTGCTTCTAAATCCTAGAGGTGATTTGTTTCAGCTTATCAGCTTATTCTATTAACTCTAAACCTACCCTAACAGAGAGTTATTTATAGTAAATATAATGTCTAAAGTGGACTATCAAAATAAAGTATAACCATAAAATGTTAACAAGTTTAACTTTACCCTCATGCCAGAATGGAAATTAGAAATTAGAAAACAAGAAATTAGCTGTGGTAGATAAAGATGCCGACGGTAAGCGTCTATTCAAATGTAGTGGAGTAATGAGTACATATATTCAATTAAAAATGTGGTCAAGTAGAGAGGAAAAGTTGCTTACATTTTTGATACTCAGTACAAGTACAAAGTAGCCAAAAAAATACTTAAGTACAGTAGCAAAGTCCATTTATTCAAGTACTTTACACCACTGCTATCCACTATAATTATGACAATTATATATTTTATAATTGTAACGTACGAGACAGGGGCGAGTGGATCCATTCGCAGTACTTTATCCAAGGTCGACAGGCATGGTCAGAAACACTAAATCATAGCAATGCAGATAATCCAGAATCATAAACAGTACCAGGCAGATGTCAAGGCAGGCGGCAATTAGTCAGTGAGGATAAACAGGCAGGCAGAGTCGGGGGTAGGCAGCAAACAATCGATAACCACAGATAACAGTTCAAAATCATGCACAGGAGAACAAGACACGGAAGGAAACACTCAGAAATGTAACCAGGGGAAAACAAGACTTTGCAATGAGGTAAATGTGTGTGTGACATAAATAGTCCTGATAGGAATCAGGTGTGTGCACAATCAGTTCCTAGGCAGGTATGTGCAATCTGTCGTAGGCATGGGGTGATATGGGAAATGGAGTTTCCGAGATGATGGTGATGTTCTGGATGGAGTGCCCTCTGGAGGGGCTTGTGGGCACTCCAGCTGGAAATCATGACAGCGAAATTAAATTTCCACTCACTTATCTGTAGAGGGCTTCAAAGTTGCAAAAATACACAAAACTTTATAAATAGAAAGTCCACATGGTCAAAAGTGCCCACAGCTGATTTCATTATGCTCTCTTTATTTTATTTCCTCTCCTTACAGTAATTTACTGTCACATCTAATTGTTATATAATAATGAAGTTCTGCAATATTGAGCAGAATATGTTCCATATTTCTTGCTCTATGTGATTTGCATTCTCCTCTCCCCCTCTGAAAAATAATTACCATCACACTGCTTGTCCACCATGGCTGGCTGGGCGGCCTTCCTCTATAATGAGAATTCCCTAGTTAAATACACATGGCCAATTTAAGGGAAACTCCTTATATATTTAAGGCTAATTATTCTGAACTTAGAAGAAGGCCATCTGGAGGAGTTGTCCTCGATCTGGGAGCAGAGTCTAGCTGCACTCCTGAGACTTTTTCCGGGGTAATCAGGGCCCCCGTCAGGAGGGACAGCCAACATTGTCTCAGGCTCTGCGATAACAGTCTATTCATCTTGGGCCTGTGAATTTAACCAACTATCCTAACTAGATTTTTTATTAGTTCTTTTTTTCTCACAATGCCATTAAAACACAGCAGGAAATTTGTTGTTTTCACAACCTTGACAGAGGTATCCTGGCAAGAACCAGAAGGAGAAAATGTGTGAGAGAAGGAGAGCGTTGGAGAAAGATGAATGGAACATTTGGGGCGACTGGGACCACCCAAAGTGTTATATCCTGTTAAAAGCACTGCCCTGTACAGGTTGATTCATGTGGTAGCTTCTCAGAGACACGTCTGGTCCCCGTCCAATTACTATTCCAAAATATGTCAGGGGACCAGATTGCCACAAGTGACTACCACACTGACTCAGAGACACCTGTGTCTTTTGGGCGACTGTGGCAGGTGTCTCAGATCTCTGGATTGATATAATGGGTGAAAGAGATGGTAAGAGCAGGGTTATGGATAACTAGGTCACACTGGACCTGTGCTTTATTTTACCTCCTGTCTTACAGGAAAAAAGCAACTTACACCTGCAGCCCAGGCTCAGCGAACATCACCCTCAGGGCTGAGCAGCAAATCCAGAACATGCATGATGATTTATTCATTGCAGATCTGATGAACTTTTGCAACTGCAAACCGCACGGAAAGAACAATAACTTTAAAAACTTTGCAAAACACGGGAAACAATCCAAATGTCAAGCTGAGATGTCTGTACATCTCTTACAAGAGACTAACCAATGGTCATGTTTTGGTTGTATAATGAAAGTCTTTTATGTTAAATAAAAAACAAAGCTTTTTTAAAAAGCGAGATTTACTGTGGAGGTCTAAAAGTTTTCTGACATTTTTGTCAAATTGTGTCCAGTAAACAAATGGTGTGGGTGGACAGTATAAACTCTACAAATATTCACTTATTTTTGTGCTTAAAGATCAAATGTTCTCATCGAAGTTGGTTCATAGGTCAGAAAATAAATTTCAAATTTAACTTAATGCATTTAATCTTGAATAAAGAAAATCTTGACGCTTGAAGTAGGAATGTTTATAAATAAATTATTAAAATCACATTCTGATATATCATTTAATATGTTCAATATTGGTGACACTTTATTTTAGGGTATTAATGCCTTATTCTACTACCTTACTAGCTATTAATATGAAGCAAACTATGAAATAATTGAGGGAAAAGTCAATAGTGAGTAGGTTTTTCCTATTCTGAAGTGTTACCAGAAATACAAATGAAAAGATGTGTTATTTTCCTGTAACATAGTAATTTCTAAAGTGTATGGTCAAGGAAGTTTGCAATGCAAAATATGCCTTTGAAAAGAACATTAACAAAGATTTTCAATGTTACCTACAAAGCTTTCTGTAAAAAAAAAAAAAGTTAGTGTCTATGCAATTTGGGCTCATCAGGAGATGTAATTGTCTCATCTCTCTGCTTGTTAACTTTGTCTCACCTGGGGATTTCCACTGAATGCTAACAATGGGAATCTGCAAGAACTTCATTTTCCTATCAAGATTAAAATAACAGCTGAGCTCATGTTAATTGTCTCTGGGTGTAAGTCTCTGCCAGGAATGCTGGAAGCGATTGAGAATTTTTGACATAATGAACTACAAAACCATTAAAATTCAACAAAGTTACTGTATCTTAGTAGTTTTATTTCTGGGAAATATGCCTTTTTTATTTTAATCCATAGTGTCTTTTTTCAGCTTCCATCGAACATTTGTTTGTGGTCTTTGTGGATGCAAAGTGAGAAAAGTCAAAGAGATTTTTTTATAGTCATCCCTGTAGTGTGACTACAGTAGAACTAGATGTAAACCATGCAGTATAAAACAAGAAAGATGTTATTGTCAGCTGACAAGGCCAATATACCAGAGGACATAATTATATAAACAACATTAAACACAATGACAAATACAATTCTAAAAGAATAACATATTTAAATGTCTGTTGTAAAGCAGAATCTCTTTGGTCAAGCACTGAGTAGTCTGCTTCTGGAGGGGTGAAAAAAAATAAACCAAACACCAAGTTTGTGCAAATTTATTTTAAATGTAGTACTTGGCAAAAAATTTGTGAAAATGTTTGTGAACACTGCTAAGCTCCATATGGCTGCTATTTGACACTTTTGCAATTATAATTTAGGTATTTGTCACAAATAATTCACATTTTAGCTCTTGTACATGTCTTGTTACATTGCTGGTGGTCAAAAATTACCAGCCTCAGTTCAGATCAATCAGATCAGAGTTCAGATCAATATGGCATATGAACGTTAAGTTTGAATCTAAAATCCAAAATGATAATGTAGCACAATAATATATATACTTCTGTATTACTTGTGTGTGTGTGTGTCTTTTAAGAGAGCTTTATTACAAGCCAAATATTTCAGCAGGTGCTGTCACCTTTTGTCCTATTATGTCAGTGGTCAATATATGATGCATTAGCTCAAGTTAAATGCATAACTAACTTTACATTCGCCCTCCATTTAACATTGCGCTTTATGTTTTTCATTTTCCTCCTCCTCATCTGGCACCCGGTGTTTGCATTCTTGATAGGCCTGTAAAATATGCTAATTGAATAAGGGAAATGTTCCCAGCATGTTAAGGGCTCGCTTTGCAGCTCTGCTTTCATTAGGGATTATGAATGCTGTATTTGAAGGTTTCTAAACCAATTTGTTTGAATAAAAAAAAGGAAGTTTAATAATCTGTATCACAACATATATCAAATCCTGAGGCTAGACGTGGCATTTAAAAGATGAGCAGCCAGAGTCAACAGTCTAGAGGATATACTGTATATAAATAAATAGCTTCTGCCATGACCTGATAGTTCAAGTAGGAGGATTTTCTAAATCAACTTCTCTGGGATATTTCATTAAATCCAGGAAAACATTTTAAACCATTGTAATGAGGGTTAATCCTGAATTCTGCAGGGGAATGTAGTATTATTCTTTCCATATGGTATGCAAGCCAATAGTGTAATGCAAATCTTCCCTGTTGTTTTCTTTCTGTAGTTTATAATTTATTCTTACAGAATAATCAGATGCAACTTTTCCCCGTACTGTTCTGGGAAGTCAAACTCGGCAAATTAAACGAAACATTTTGCTAACAATTATGCAAATGCTATTCAAGAAACAACCGCAAACAAGCCAATTGTGTTTCAGATTTTGTCTCCATGTTTTAAACTTCTTAAGAAAGTTTTGGATACGACAGTCAATGACAGAGAGAGGGACTGAATATAGTGAAATAAAAAACAGTTGGCAAAGTCACCAGGTGTAATGAGGAGTCAGAAGCGTTTGGATCCATTTGCGAGTATATCTTTAATCAAGGTCGACAGGCAGGGTCAGTAACACAGAAAACAGAGCAATGCAAAAAAGACAGAATCGTAGTCAAATACCAGGCAGAGATCGGGGCAGGAAGCAATCAAAGACAAAAAAGAACAGGCAGAATAGTCAAGGTAGGCTGCAAACAATCACAAAAGTGTCAACAGTCCAGGGTAAAACACAGACAGGGCAATCGCAATAGAGAATGCTCAGAAATGTCGCCAGGGCAAACAATACTTCAATCTTTCCCCGATGGAGGGAATTGGTGACCAGTTTGGCAAACCCTGCTATGTTATCTATAAAGGCAACAGGAGTTCAAAGGCTCCCTCTCTGAACCCCTCAGTAATCTCATCCATGCCGAAGGTCCCCCCAGTAACTGCACGGCTTCCAGAGATGTTGGTTCCTGCTGTAGATTCTCTGGAGGTTTCACTAATGGCTGCACAACCCCTGGAGGTATCGGTTGTTCCCACAGAAGGTATGGAGGTTCCGCTGGTGATTGCACAGCCACCCGAGGTGTTGACTCCACCCGTGGACACTCGGGAGGTTTTGCCAGTGGCTGCACAAACCCCTAACCTGACTGTGACCACCCTTGACATTCCCCTGAAACCTGTGCCTTCTCTAGTTATGGCCACAGAGACCGTTGAACTCTCATCCAACCTCTACCGGCCAGGGAGGCTGTTGAACTCTCATCCTGTCCTGTACCGACCATGGAGGCCGTTGAACTTTCGTCCTGCCCTATACAGGGCTCCCGTTCTGCCTGCCCCACCCTGGTGGGCTCACGTTCTGCCTGTGCCACCCTGGTGGCCTCCCATTCCACCTGCACCACCCTGGTCTCTCAATCCACCTGCACTGCCCTGGTGGGCTTCTGTTCGGCCTGCTACGCCCTGGAGAGGTCTGTCCATCTCTCCCAGTGTCTGTTCTGCCCTGGAGGGCATCTCTGCTGTCTGCTCTGCCCTTGAGGGTGTCTGTCCTGGCTCTGCCGCCTGCTCTGCCTTGGTGCACCTACGAGCTCGAAGCAGCTACTGTCTCGGCCACAGAGGCCATAACTAACCTCTCTATGTTCCTCATTTCAGTCCTGCCTGTTCAATTCAATTCAATTCAAATTTATTTGTATAGCGCTTTTCATGATACATATCATTGCAAAGCAGCGTTACCCCAAGGTAATGTTTTACAGTAAATGTAGTAGTAGCTTGTACATGTAGATATGGCATAGATGTGAGGTAAAGATCAATTAAAGACGTAATCGAACAGAACATACAAGGAACATTATTAAATTAGTAGCAGAGTTCGGTAGTGCTGTGTGTTGTTTCAGGGTTGGCATCAGCTGAAGTCCTCTGTGGGGTTGGCATCATCTCTTCTTAAGTGTTCTGGATCCAAACTGGAGCTTGTGAAATCCTAGTTACCACAGGATGACAATCACATGGTAGAAACAGAACAAATAGGAACAAAATTAGCGTAGCTGCTGTTCAAACTAAGAAAATGAAGATTAGTTAAACCAGAGCTAATAGATTAATAATGAACATCTGATCAGATATAACTGCAGGAAAAGTTGAGATGCATTATTCGAATGCTTGGCTAAAAAG
>JAUMHI010000054.1:17464249-17474393 GCA_032359435.1 Enteromius unitaeniatus | reverse complement strand
TTCTTCATGTTTTCAATATAAATTAAATAATTTCTTGTATTTGTCATTAATATAAGGAAATATATAAGGAAATGTTAGCGTAGGGGGAGTGTAAGAAATGTAATGTTCCTTATCAAATCATTCACGTAAGCACGATCGGCTGATTCTAGGCTTTTTTACCACTAAACCGGACAAGAAAGAAGTGATGTATTGTTCCTGCAGCGTGACAAAGACCTGAAATCATGCTGATCTCTGACACAGCAGGTTTTTGATGGCTCTGTAAAAACGGAACATCATTGCTTTCGGCAAGGTGACGGATGTACTCATCTGCCATAATTCACATTTAATATCTTAATCCCAGAGGTCCATGGAGGCACGTGCTGCGTGTCCTTGCTGTGTATCCTTTCCTCTTCACTCACCGTTAAGCACCGTGGCTCTGCTCTGTTTCTCAACAGGATAAAACATGAATGAAGCAAATACCACAAACAAGGCTAAACCTTTAAAAAAAAAAAGAAAACTAATACATTAGCACTAAACTAAAACTAAACTACATAATAATCTGTTCCACAAGCATCCTAAGGAAAGAGTCTGCAACACTTTCTGAATTAAAACATAATCATGCAATTAGTAAGTTCTAGTTGAACTGTTTTTTATAAAAATGTAATTCTGAATTACTTCTAATGGGTAAGGCAATTGCTATGGTAAAAGGAAAACTTTTATTCTGTCTTCATTTATTTACCCATCAAAGTCGTTCCAAACCCATCATTTTCAAATTCTTAAAAAGAAAGTCACGCAGGTTTAGATAGACAGAATGATGACATTGAATTTTTATTTTTAAGAGAACTATTTCTTTAATTAGGCTGATGATTTTGTTCTGGGTATGTGTGGAATGCTGCATTCCCGCATCCTGGATGCTGTTTTGGGCAACATGCCAGACAAAGATGCTGCTTACCGCACTGCTGAGAGAGGTCAGACAACACTGGGGCTGAAAAAGGCTGAGAAATGTTCATCATAAAGTAGCTTGATGTACTATAATAAAATACTGTAACATTCAGAACCTGAAACATCTTCCCCAGCACCCAAAATGCTCTTTTGGTGTTTGAGAGAAGATTTTGAGTTCTCAAAGTTGGCATGTTTTTACTGAACATCAAAAAATGGCTTTTGCAACTTTTTTCAGGTGCAGCCTCTATGGAGAGTGACATTATGTACTATTATTCCTTGAGAACAGAAGAGCTCTTGTAGTATAATGATGGCAAATGATGGAAAATGCCGAATTTGCTTAGAGTTACTGCTGTTTATTTCAGCATATATTACTCTGTGTATAGTGTATGCTGACTTCACAGTTAATAAAGCATAAAAAAATGTATCTGACACAACAGCAAACCACAGTATGTTACCACAGTAGCACCAGGTCACAGCACTCAGTGTTGCTATTTTTTCTTAGGCAAAAGCAATCAAGCAAAGAAAGAAATAGAAAGACAAAATAAATAAATAAATATATATATATACGTATTCAGACCCCCTTAAATTTCGAACTCTTTGTTATATAGCAGCCATCTGCAAAATAATTAAAAAAAAATTTTTCTCAGTAATTTACACACAGCCCCCCATATTGACAGAAAAACACAGAATTGTTGACATTTTTGTATATTTTTAAAAAAAGAAAAACTCACATGGATAAAATCACATGGATCCTAAGTATTTAGACCCTGATGTGACACTCAGGTGCTGTCCATTTCTTCTGATCATCCATTTCGATGGTTCTACACCTTCATTTGAGCTCAACTGTGTTTGATAATACTGATTTGACTTGATTAGGAAAGCCACACACCTGTGTATATAAGATCTTACAGCTCACAATGCATATCAGAGCAAATGAGAATCACAAGGTCAAAGGAACTGCCCAGAGAAACCCAAAGATCACTGTGGCTGACCTCCAGAGATGCAGTTGGGAGATGGGAGAAAGTTGTAGAAAGTCAACCATCACTGCAGCCCTTTACCAGTTGGGGCTTTATGGCAGAGTGGCCTGACGGAAGCCTCTCCTCAGTGCAAGACACATGAAAGCCCACATGGAGTTTGCTTAAAAAACTCCTGGATAGTGAAAAATAAGATTCTATGGTCTGATAAGACCAAAACGTTTTGGCCTTAATTCTAAGTGGTATGTGTGGAGAAAACCAGGCACTGTCCAATTCAGTCCCAACAGTGAAGCATGGTTGTGGCAGCATCATTGCTGTGGGGGTGTTTTTCAGCTGCAGGGACAGGACTATCTAGGGAAAGATGAAAGGGGAAGTACAAGGATTTCCTGGACAAAAACCTTCTCCAGAGTGCTCAGGACCTCAGACTGGGCCAAAGGTTTACCTTCCAACAAGACAATGACCCTAAGCACACAGCCAAAATAACGAAGAAGTGGCTTCACAACAACTCCGTGACTGTTCTTGAATGGCCCAGCCAGAGCCCTGACTTAAACCCGTCGCATGCGATTAATTGCACAGAGTTTATCAAGCTTGAGTATAGTTTTATCTATTACAGCTCTGATATTTATGCTTTATGAGTATTTACACTACCATTAAAGGTACTAAATTTTACACCTGTCTGAAGTTGTAATTTAGGTGTTGATGTCCTAAATGTATATTTGTGACACCAAAAAAATTTTTTTACATCTCCTCTCTCAGAAGGAAAACATGTTTTTCTGCCAAAAACATGTTGATTTTAGCCTAATTAATGTTCAAAATAAAATAAGCCTCTCTTCTGATTTGCCTGTTGTTTTCTGAATGACACACAGCTGGGCCAATCAAAGGTAACAACATCAAAATTATGTCAACAGTTTTAACAAAGGTGAAACTGGAGGCGGCCCATTCAAACCAGCACAGATTCGGCTATAAGCAGCTTAAAATATCATCTTGTTGTGTTTTGGGGTGCCAGAATCAACGTATTACAGCCTCAAATTAAAAATATGATTGCATACCTGATGCCACTGCCAGACAAAAAAACATTGACAGCTGTGGTTAAACACGATAAAACGAGCAGACTGGGCAGAAGCGATGGTCAAAAATGCTTGAGTTTGCACTTTTCTTATTACACTTGATGTCCTATTCGACATGTTTCCGTTTTGTTGTTGCTCAGTAATGTCATGGACACGATGTTGTTTGGGGGTTTGGCAAAAGGACAGTGGAGGAGGTTCAAACAACTCAGAGTTTAAACTTGAACTCTGAGTTGACTAACCCAGAGATTAAATAGTTTTCGGTTTCAGAACAGGTGATCTGAGTAAGGTCAATCAACTCTGAGTAGACTAACACTGAGTTAAGCTTGTTCACCGCGACCATGAAAAGGCACTATCAATGGAGCGCAGATATTACGAGTCACCATGATAACATCTGAAAAATAAAGCTGAACTTGATAAGCGAAGTTACAGCAAATTGTAACATTTATGTTTCTTGTTTGCCATCTGTCACTGTTGGTTTCGTTTTCGCTCTTCCTGTGTTTCCTTATTTGGTCTTTTTCCTGTCCTTGTTTAGTTAATTAGTTACCCGTCCCACCTGTGTAAAACAACACCACTGCATCGGCAAAACAGAGACAGTTTGAGTGGGAAAACAGCTGCTCAAGTTAATGTGTCACTTTACATTTAAATTATTTAAATATTTAAGTATAATAAAAAATAAGTAATGAAATGTGTGATGTTTATTGACTTTTCACTTGAAAAAGTTTGGAATTGGCCGTAATTTTGAAGTTATTTGAGCTGAAATTGCATTAAATTACATAAAATAGGCTACTACATAGTTTCTACAAAAAACTTGTTAAAACAAGTGAAAATGGAAATGTTTAATTTAAGGTTCCGTCGTTGATCAGTTTAAGATAACATTTCACAAATAGAATTTTTAAAAGATTTAAAAGTGCACTTGTGTGTCTTTCTTTTTATTGATCAAGTGGTAGAGGTTGCTATAACCCCAAGATCCACTCTGGGTCTAAAATCCTTGCCAGACGTAAATGTAATTCTCATCTAATTAATACAGCTTCTTCGTCTATGTGATCCTCCAAAAAAGGACAAGCTATTCTCGTAACTTTCTTCTCTGTTTGTGTCTGAAATGTGGGCATTGAATGACTAAGGCTACGGTTCACTTAACCTCCTTTCTGAAACAGGCCCCAGGTGATGAATAAAGGTGAAGATTGAGTAGATTAGACATCACATTTTTAAGGAAATCACTATGACTTTATGGCTCACAGCTACTTTATGCAGGCTGTTTGCAGTTTACTGTGCATTGACCGTTTTGAAACTTATACGGTTACCTAGACCTTACTTATAATGAAAAATGCAAGGAAACTTCTGATTTTAAAGTATTTAAAACCTAATTTTCTATAACTTAACTAACCTCAGCTTTTCGAGAACACCATGACTATATGCAGAGAACTCTGGGTTTCAGGCAGTTCGATGGAATTCTATGAAGTGTGTGCAGGAGCCCAGCCTAAGGACGTTTACGTATCTGCATCTATGTTACTATTTCTTAGTTGTTGTTGTTAGAACCCTAATATGATCTCTATCATTTAACCTAGACTAAAGGCCTTCTCCTTGTGTGAAGTAGACTGTCTTCATGTGTTAAATGGCAAAATGTGGCCATTGTTAATGTTTGTTAATATTTATTATTAATATTTATGCCACCTTTGTCATAAAATGTAACACCGTATGTTTCAAGTAAATTTTAGTAAACACTGGTGGTGATGGTGTCATACCTACAGTATATTTACTCTCTCACGGCCTTACTCCTATCACAGTCTTCTTTCATGCAGCTTTTAGCAGCCATCCTCTCTATGGCCTCTTGTTGCCTTTCTCTAATGGTCTATTGTGATCCTTCTCCATGTGACCTATGATGTCCTTTGTCACTACGGTCATCGAGTGAGTGTCTGACTGGTTTAAATGCAGGTGAGAAGGGGTGTGGTGATGAGATGCTGGTGCGTGAGTGCAAATGATGAACAGGTGTGAGGGAGTGACGCATGATGGGAAATGAAGTCCAATGTCTGAGGTGGAGAACTCTGCAGCAGCACTAAGGAACTCCATCCTAACACATATTAGCTTGACTGACCAAAAATCTTTTTTGTTTTAAGATCTTCTAAGAAACATTCTGATTGGTGAGTAATTTAATTCTTTTGGTGTAGGCTCTACCCCTGGCTTCATTCGGCAGTAACAGCTGGAATCTAAAAAAATACTATTGATTCACATCATTACCTCCCAAGTATAGGTAGAACTGACACACAATTTAAAATTGTTATGACTGTGTACTACCTAAACAATGCTTACTCCAACCCAAAATGAAATTGTTGCCATTTACAATATCACTTACCATTAACCAATAAGTGATTAATAACAAAGTTTTATTTTGGGGTGGAGAATCCCTCTAAATAAATATTTATTGACAATTTTTTTTTGAGAAGTAAGACTATGCAGCGAATAAGTTGCCTGCAACAATGGTCAAAATTTAGTGGTCATTATATGAAAATATGTGACCACAGAATCTAAATGGCATGCCATAATTACACTACTATTATATGCTGATTTATTTATGCGAATGATAAGACACAGTGTTGCACCCGTGGCTTCTCCATCACCTCCTCCGGTTCACCAGAGGGAGCCATCGCCAGAGTACTAACTGGCCATTCGAACTCTAATTCCCATAATGCATCATACTTGGGACTGATCAAGCACACCTGTTGTGTACCACGCCCCAAACTCATTAGTAGCTGCATAAAAGCAGCATGCTCATTCAGTTCTGTGCAAAGTCTTTTTCTTGCCACTGCCACTACCTGTCTATTTGACCTTGGACTGTTTCTGTGATTGTTATCTACCTGCCCCAAACTCTGCCTTTGACCTCGACTATGTATTTGGATATCTCTGACAATGAATCTGCTCCTCCTTACTCTGCCTGTATCGCTAATCTTAATAAAAGCTGCAAATGGATCCCTCTCTGCCTTTGGCCTCGTTACACACAGCTTCCTTTCCTCAAATAAGTTTTTGCAGACACGCATTCACACACAAAACTATTACTGATAGATGAAACCACATTAAAAGAACAAGTGAGGCCTAATTTAATGTCATCTTAATGGAAACCAGTTTGATTTCCGGTTTCAGTTTGAACATGACACTGAAAATGAACCAAGACTATTATTAACAAATTCATCATACAGGTTTTCTGTTCACTGAGCTCATTACGGTTTGAGTGTCATATCTCACAACAACATAATTATATCTGTTCATGAGCTATTTCTCCCAGGACCCTGTGAAGGAAACTGTGGGAACAAGTTCCATTAAGAAGGTGTTTAGTCAGCAAACATCACTGTCATCCTAGTTCGAAAACTCTCAAATAACATCCACAGAAATAAAACCCTTTCCAATTATTTATTTATTTACTCCTCCAGATCTGAGAGAGATACACAAAACTACACTTCTGGAATGGACCAATGTATCAAGCATTTTAAAACAATGCATGATAGCAGTGTTGTGCAAGTTACTTCCAAACTGTGATATATTATATGTTACTTGTTACTGCTATTTAAAAGTAATTCCTTACATTACAATATCACTGATTCAAAATTGTAATGCGTTACATGACTCCTGTATTACTTTTGAGTTACTTTCACCAAAATACCTACTGAGAGCGTGCCGTCAGCGCAGCTGAAGAGTTCTGCATTCAAATACACGCAATAGAATAGCTTGTGACAGCATCAGCAAAAGGAGCCTAATTACCAGGAATATGTCCGAGGAAAATAGAAGAAAGATATTTTTAATTATTTAGTGTTTTCTGAGTCTGTGTCACAAAGATAAATTTACCTAACTCGCCATCTCCTCTGATGCACCTTAAGTCATCTTTATGGATTAAAATAATAATGAATATATATATTCTCTTTTGCATTTGGGAAGTGTGTTGGATCTTCAGGTGTATTGGGAGGGAGGCTCCACCCCCTAGGATGTGTATAAGGGGAAACTGAGATAAACAGAGTCAGAGAGTGCTTCGCTGTTTCAAGTGCGGTTCTCTCTTAAGTCGGGGTGTGTACAGCGTGGGTTGTGACCGGCAACAGCCCGAATAAACACAACCTTTGCATCAAAATGCTTCATCCTTGTCTGAGAATGCTACAATATCTTTTGTCTTGCTGTTTTTTGAACAATTAAAATTTAGGTTTAAAGTTTGTTGTAACGCAAGCATTACTGAACATGTACTGAGTAAAATATTACTGAAACCTGATTAGTAATACCTTACACTACTGCGCTACAGCAAAAAGTGATATATTACTGTAATTGTAATTTATTACTCCCAAAACTGGTGATACGTGCTCCATAAACATTAAGAGAAATAAAGAGCCGCACTGAAAATACAAATTATATTTACATTCACTAATACTCATAACTACATGCAATTCTTGACATCAAGTAGATACGTTTGTAGAAAAGACAGCACGTTCTTTTCAGTTCTGTCACCACCGCTGGAATGACACAGTAAGGCACTGCTTGATAAATATTTCACAGCTTCTTTACCCTAAGGGTTCCTCTGAATTTCTTTCTGACAGGTAAGGAGCTCAGATGAGCTGCATTGATGAAATGTTTTCACATATTTTTCTTTTACCAGCCTTTCCAACGACCACACTAAACTGCCCCGAAAATGGACTAGACCAGAAATGATTTTTTGCTTAAAAATTTGCTGATGACAATATTCTGTCATTCAGAATAAACATTAAAGTAATCCCATGAAATCATATTGGCTATTTTTTAGTCCATGCTTATTAGCTTTGAGTGAATGTGCTAGCTAAAAATTAACATGCAGAGATCTCTTCTGTGAATATGGACCAAAAATATTGATGACTCACCCTGCAGTCATGGGTGTAAATTGTTGTCCACTAAAATGCTGTCTAAAATGAGCCATCTCTCCCCTAACATGTCTACCACCTATCTCTGACTAACAACAGCAAGCAGCAAATCTCATCTTCATGACTAAATGCCTATTTTGTATTTTTACATAACAAACAAGTTTTCATTTAATGTTTTGTTTTAATAAGAAATACATTAACAATGTAAGGAAAGCTGCTTATCAACCCAGTTCATGAGGTCTTGAAACATGAATACAAGCAGAACCAAAAGCAAAAAACAGAACTGAGGCAAATGGGTGCTCATTCAAATGAGTGACTGAAAGTAAAATTGGAAAATTTATTTATTTATTTATTAATATATATATATATATATATATATATTGGAGGAATTCCAATCTTACACAAGAGCTCATCAGTCATCTTATGTCATTTCCTGCATCACTGTTTTTGTATGCGTTTTAAGACAATGTTGTCATGGCTTCTTCTTAATGAAATATTGTGTAATGTGGGACCTCCAATTGCTGATCCATCATGTATTGTGCAAACTGCACAACAACTTCATGATACCCAAAATAGTCGTATAATTTGAACGGAAATAAAAACTGAAAATTGGTATATGGGTGGCATGAAAGAACTGCAATGAAGTGCACATATTGTAGAGTATATTGAGAGTGTGAGTATACAACCATCCTACAATGATAAAGATTCACCAGTAGTTTTCTTTTAGTTTAATAAAAATAAGTTGCCCTTTCTGAAATCAAGCCATTCTCACGCATGGTGTGGTATCACACAGACAGAGGCCACTCCCACAACAGTTGATTGACAGGAGCGTGTCACACAGACTGAACTGGCGTCCTTCCTCAGACCCGCCCTGAGTGAGCCTCATCAGACCAAGATGGTTCTGAAGGGAAACGCGCCCTTGATCAACCGAAATGTGTTTATGTTTGAGCGAATCATTTATGATCCAGCATCAACTACTGAAGCAGTGAGTATAATGTCTTTAAATGAATCTTTGCAGATTGTCTTTCCTAATAATGAGCTAATTAGCAAGTTTCACTATGAATACCATTAAAAAAAGATTCTCCAAGAGTGCCTCAGAAAAGAGGGGCGGGGTCAGCAGAGCACATGAAGATTTAAAGGGGAAGTACACAGAACACAGTGATTTCTAAAGAGCTATTTTGACAGGGTAAAATTATTTGTAATATAACAAACTATATTACAAACTATCCATTAAGACCCTATAGAATCGTATTAGTACATTAAAACAGAATGAAAAAGGAAACATTGCAAGCAATTATCATAAAAACCAATAATATTCAAAGTTTCATATTCATGCCCCAAATCACAGTTGCAACAACTAAACGATTTTGTGGTGAAACAGTTCTTTCTGATGAGCACTTTAGGCTGAGGCCTCACATCCAAACCTTACTTGGAGTGAGTCCTGGATTGGAAACACAAGCTTTGATTACAAAATCAATTTCTGTGAACTGAAGGCCAGAGACAGGTTTATGTTTAGTTATAAAGAAATGGTATAAAAGAAAAGTGTAATCACAGAAATAAACACAAAAATGTCAAAGTGAATAAAAAGTTTGCCTGGGAGCAGTTTCAAATGTCATTTATGTATTTAATCCCATTTTATTTAACAATGTCTTTGCTGCTGACCTTCGATCATCCAATTCAATGATATTAATAAGCATATTTTGTATTGCTGAATAGTGTTGAATTATCTTCTCATTTGTCATTTTCTTCATGTAGTTTGTTTGAGCTGTGTCTTATTTTGTACAAATGTAAATTTCCATTTCCTTCAGCCATGAGGCGTATTTCTAAGAGACACTCTTACATTTGTAAAAACTTTTGTTATATTAAAAATTACTTTAAGGTAATTTTTCCTAACAACTTTTTGATAATGGAAATAAAACATGGAAATACTGACTTTTAAAGTCACTTTCCCTAATGCCTACACTGTAAGAAATTACCATGATTTTAATGGTAAAAAAAAACTGTGAAAATGCTCCAGTAAAAAAACTGTTAAATGGTTAATTGTAAATTCCTGTAAAATTTACAAGGAAAAAAACATAAAGTGGCATTCCCAGAATTCCCTGCATTGCATTTAAAATTTTGTTTGAATTTATAGTTCTTCTTTTTGTATCAGCTATGTTTATTATGTTTGTATGTTACAAGTGATGTTGTTAAATTAAAGTTTATTGCATATTTCAGTTCAGTCTTGTCACGGATCAAGTCTCTGTGGCCCTCTCCAGTGGACAGCAGCGGGAACCTTCACCCGAGTTCTAGTTTCCCCCCGGACCCTTTTGCCCCA